>CAUYON010177930.1:0-25887 GCA_963573935.1 Arctocebus calabarensis | reverse complement strand
GCCCGCCACAATGCCCGGCCATTTTTTAGTTGCAACCATCATTGCTGTTTGGTGGGCCCGGGCTGGATTCGAACCTGCCAGCTCAGGTGTACGTGGCTGGCGCCTTAGCCCGCTGAGCCACAGGCACTGAGCCTGTCTGGCTGTTTTTAGAGACAGGGTCTCACTCTAGCTCAAGTTGGTCTCCCACTCGTGATTCAGGTGCTCCACCCTCCACAGCCTCCTGAAGCACTAGGATTACAGGTGTGAGCCACCGTGCTTGGCCTCTACCAAAAACTTTTTAAAAATTTGCTGGGTTTGGGCGGCTCCTGTGGCTCAGCGAGCAGGGCGCCGGCCCCATATACTGAAGGTGGAGGGTTCAAGCCCGGCCTCGGCGGAACTGCAAAACAAAAAAATAGCTGGGCGCTGTGGTGGGCGCCTGTAGTCCCAGCTACTTGGGAGGCTGAGGCAAGAGAATTGCTTAAGCCCAGTAGTTGGAAGTTCCTGTGAGCTGTGACGCCACAGCACTCTACCAAGGGTAATAAAGTGAGACTCTGTCTCCAAAAAAGGAGGTATATTTAGGCCAGGTGTGGTGGCTTGTGCCTGTAATCCTAGCACTTTGGGAGGCTGAGCTGGGAAGATTGTTTGAGACCAGCCTGAGCAACATAGCAAGACTCTGACTCTAAAAACAACAACAACAACAAAATGTGTTTTGTTTTGTTTTTGCAGTTTTTGGCTGGGGCTGGGTTTGAACCCACCACCTCCAGCATATGGGGCCGGCGCCCTACTCCTTTGAGCCACGGGCGTAGAAAAATTAGCAGGGCGTTTTGCGCCTGCCACAATGCCTGGGTATTTTTTTGTTGCAGTTTAGCTGGGGCCAGGTTGTAACCTGCCACCCTTGGTATATGGGGCCAGCACCCTACCCACCGAGCTACAGGCGCTGCCCCTTTAAATGCACTTTAAAAAAAATAATTCTTTTTGAACAAGAGACTTTGCATTTTCTTTTTCATTTTTTCTTTTCTTTTCTATCCTTCTTTCTTTGTTTTGAAACAGAATCTCACTATGCCGCCCTCAGTAGAGTGCGGTGGCGTCACAGCTCACAGCAACCTCCAACTCTTGGGCTTAAGCGAGTCTCTTGCCTCAGCCTCCCAAGTAGCTGGGATTACAGGCGTCCGCCACAGCGCCCGGCTATTTTTGTTGTTGTTGTTGCAGTTGTCATTGTTGTTTAGCAGGCTGGGGTGGGGTTCAAACCCGCCAGGCTCAGTGGATGTGGCCGGCGCCCTAATCACGGAGCAAACGGGCGCCAAACCGAGGCCTTGCGTTTTCATTTAGCACTGAGTCCTGCAGATTATGCAGCAGCCCTGATTCTGAAAACTACTATTCTCTGAAAGGGTTTTCATATTCATGAAAGGGTTTTCAAATTGTACTAACTTGGTTAAAACCCTTTTAGGGTTTAATGACTTCCCTCACACTCAAAGAACGAAGATCCCCTTATCAGTGTTTAAAACCCACGTGACACCGTGTCGTGTCACGGTGTGGACAACTGGTCACTGACAGGCTGACATGCTCCATCATGGCTTAAACTCCCCAAGTTGTCCTCCTCATCTCTTTTGGGAAGCTCTCTTCTCCAGCTGAGACTCATCCTTCTGAACCACTCCGCAGGCGGCCGATGCCGGTCCTTTGGCAGGCAGGGTGTATGTGCCAGTGCATCAGTAAAGACTGGAGCGCATAACTGAATGATGAAGACGAGGGAAGTGCAGATGGAGGCCGATGTGACCGTAAAGTAATAACAACTCTGCACACGTGTCCTGCTGTCCGACGGATCCCAATTCCATTTCTTCTTGAAGTCTATGGGTGGACAGTGGGGCGGGACGTGAGGGCCTGGGATTAAGCAGGGTGGGTGGTCTGACCAGCCCGGGATTGGTTAAAACTCGGTCCCGCTGCATCCCAGGGGTCTGCTGTCCTCCTGGCGGGCAGTAGTCCCAGGGGTGGCCTTTCGAGGGTGTTCGGGATCCTACGATTGCCCTCTGGCCGCCTTAAAGCAAAGGGGGTGAGAAACTGGACCCACAGGACGAGAGATTTGGGAGCCCCCAGCGCCTGTAGCCCACCACTTCGTCTCACACCCAACTCAGCTCCTCGAGGCTCCTCCCACCTCCGCCCACTCCCGGATGACCACAATTTAATTGGCCTCGCATAGCCCCGCCCACCTGACAGGGAGCGGCGTGGCCAAACGGTGAGTGGCGGGTCTGCCGAGGCCCCGCCCGTTGCCCCCCCACCCCCACCCCGCGCAGGACCTCCTGCCCTTCTTCCCCTCTGCGGCTGGGGAGTCATTCTCGCACTCGCCTCGCTCACGATTTGCCTCAGCTCATAGTTTCCAGATCAGCTCCTTCAAATACATCTTGACTTCTTCCTATCTTCCACTGTCGTGGAAACCTTCCTGCCTCTTGACTGCCATGTGATCAGCAGAGCGGTCCTTTGAGGACACACAGCGGTCTGGTCACTCGCCCTTCAGTGGCTTCTCCTTATCACTCAGAACGAATTACCCCTTCCGGAGACTCCAGGCCCTGCGCGGTGGGACCCACAGTGTCCTCTGCCTGTCCCTGCTCATTCTCTTCTTCCTGCTACATGTCCACTACACCTACCCCCTGCCTCCAGCACTCTGAACTCTTCCCCATCCCGCACCTCATCCTGCCTAGATCCCTCTATAGGACTCACCAGCCCCAGCCCGCCCCCTCGCTGGACCCTGATCCTCTAAGAGCAATAGTGTCACCTTCTCAGAGGGATGGTCCAAATTGGATCTGTGACATTCTGTCCAACCACCAGGCCAGGACTTAGCACAATTTGTTTGCTTGCATGTTTATTTAATGGCCACCCCCCTACATTATATGGTCAACTCTATAACAGGAAAGACTGTCTTCCTGGTCCAATGTTGAACTCCCAGGGCCTAACACAGTGTCAGGTATTCTGAGGGCTCTGGATAAATGTGTCAGCCCAGGGCCACGACCTGAACACATATGTGTATGTAAAACCATACAAATGATCTGGAAGGAATGAGGCCAAGCTCTAATCTTGGTTACTTACAGGGCTTGGGGAAGGGACCCAGATAGGGAATGGTGATGGTGACAGTCTGTGTGTGTGTGTGTATTTATACATATATATATACACACACATGCACATGTAAAGTGGGGGACTCTTCAGCTTCAACTGTAAGGATTTCACTTTTTAAAAGGACACTAGGCAAGGCACTGTGGCTCATGCCTTTAATCTCAGCACCTTGGGAGGCCAAAGATGGGGGATGGTTTGAGGCTAGGAGTGCAAGACTGGCCTGGGCAACATAGTGAGAGACCCCCATCTCTACAAGAAAATAAAAATAAATCTGGGAGACTGAGACAGGTGGATTGCCTGAGCTCACAGGTTTGAGACCAGCCTGGGCCAGAAGGAGACCTCATCTCTAAAAATAGCCGGGTGTTGTGGTGGGCACCCGTAGTCCCAGCTACTTGGGAGGCTGAGGCAAGAGAATCGCTTCAGCCCAAGTTTGAGATTGCTGTGAGCTATGATGCTACCGCGCTCTACTGAGGGCAACAAAGTGAGACTCTGTCTCAAAAGAAAAGAAAAATAGTCAGACATGGTGGTTTAGTCCTGTAGTCCCAGCTATTCAGGAGGCTGAAGTGTGAGGATCACCTGACCACAGGAGTTCAACTGCACTCCAGCTTGGGTGACAGAGAAAAACCCTGTCTCTAAACAAACAAATAAAAGATGAATATATTCTTAGGTCTTCTCAGGTCCATTATATAATTAAAAAACAAATAATAATAAACCAATAAGATTCAGTCCAGGTGAGGGAGGCAGAGAGGATGGGCCATCCTAAGCCATAGGCACGAAGAACAAGGAAATACCAGGACACACTTGGATTCTGCTGGTGGGTTCTGAGTCTTCACTTTATTACTATGTCACCAGAAGTCACCACCTTCACTTGGTTCACCACAAATGGATCGATGTCATAAAGGAGGGTGCCACAAGGCCACTGAACTCACTCTTGAGAGACTTAACCAGGTGTTGGGGGTTCTGGAGAAGAGGCCTAGGATGGGGACCACCCTTCACCACACGCACACACACAGATATTTGTGGAGCCTTATATTATACATTTTATATATAGAAAATATATATATTTATACTATACACAGGCAGTAACGCTGCGGGAGGGGCCAGGGTACCCAGACAAGGGCTGTGGGCACCAAGGGATGGGGAGAGTCAGGTTGGGGCAGCGCTGGGAGACAGCTGGACCAGTTATCCTCCCATAAATTCTTGGGAAGGGTGCCCCCCTTTGTGCTCCTTAGAGAACCAAAGGGGTCTTGGGTCAAGGTTGGGGGGTCCCCAGGGCTAACAGGTGAGAATTCTTGGACTTGAGGAAACCTAGGACCCCCAAGAATCTTTGAATATCAAGAATCACCAGGGAAGGATAGGTGGGGAACCGATACTAGTCCCCTGGGAATTAGCTCCTCAATTCTTATAGGTGGTTAAGGAAACACCAGACAAGACCATTTGTAATTGCACAGGGTGTCAACTCAGAAAGCAGAAGACCTGGCTGCTGAACCTCTCACTCTGTGCTTGACCTTGGACAAGTCACTATCTGCCTGCCCCAGACTCTGCTGTCTCTAAGGGTCTTTGCAGCTCTGAACTTGAGTGGGATCCCAGTTTCCTGGACCTTCCCTTGTGCTTGATGGGGAAGACAGAGCCCAAACTCTGCAAGGTCAGGATGATCGGGGTCCTTTTCCAAGAAAAGGTTTGGGAGGATTGGAGAAGCAGAGAAGGCAGCAGAGAGGGGAAAAGGGACATGGGATAGCACTGGCCTATGTATGGCCTTGGGACCCCTAGGGGGCTGTCCTTAGCCAACAGGAGTGGGCTTCTCATTAACCTCTCAGTGGCAGTCAGGAAGGAGCCCTGGGTCTCATCCAATCCTGCCCTTGAACATCTCTCATCTCATTATGGGCAGGTCCCTGCCAGGGCCCAGCCTGGTGGCAGGATCATGCCTGGGGTGCACTTCTGGCCCATACCCTGGGAAGAGTGAGAGATGCTTACTGAGATGACTCCACATGCCTGTTGGAGTCCTGCAAACTTTCCTACCCAGGAAAGGGAGGTTGGCAGGGAGGGTCTATAGTAAATGCAGGGTCTATATAGGACTAGGCAAAGCTTAACTAGTGCCCTGCCCTATGACCTAAGATCACCAGCAGCTGGTTGGGTTGCACCCTGGGGTCTCCTAATGCTCATTAGCATAGAAGGATCTTGGTGGGAGTGGGCAAGGGGCAGGACCTCTCACAGGTTCCTGTTATGGGTATAAAACTTCAGTCGGCCAGAAACACTCCTACACCCACCTTCACTTCTGGCCTGGTCAAGGTTTCACCGTTCAGGGTAGCAGATAACCCACCGGTGCTCTCTCCCCACTTGGGCTACCCACGGGGCAGACCATAGACGGGGCCCCATTCCCAGATGTGGAAAATAAAGCCAGCAGCAACCAGCTGTCACTCAGCTATGTGGGGTCCTCTTCCATTAGGGTGTCCCTTCGGAGGACTCAGACTAGAGTTCAGATCTGTACTCCACTGCTAACTTCCTTGTGCGCACAGAGCCTCAGTTTCCCCTTCTTTAAATGAAGACAATGATTTTACTTCTCCACTTAGAAGTTCCTTCGTCCCTTAAATCTTGTCCATCCTTAGGGCCTGTAGTCAGGAGAGCCTCAAGCCTGTGCCTGCTTAATGCTTTCCACCTATAACAGACTCTTTCTACCATTATTTCACCTTCCTGGGTGAACTGTAAGCTCTTCAAGGGGACCATACATACCAAAAGTGCCAAATGAACAAACGTTCTTAGGAGGAGGATGGAGCAATGATGGTGGAAACACCCGACACTGTGCCAAACCCTCCACCCCTTCTGCTAGTTCCTCTAGTTCTCTCCCTGTCCCTGAAGGCTCAGCAAAGAGCCCACCTTGTTCAGAATCCCTCCCTGCCCCTACTTGGAAGGAGCCACCTCTCCCTTAGGCTCCACAGCCGTCTTTGTGCCTTTGGGGTTACTTGCTATCCTTTCTCCTACAGCCCATGGTCTTCCCTGGCCGACCAAGCACCAGGGGCTTGCACCCGTGTCGTACTGGGGGCAGTGCACCCCCGTGGCTGTGCCTCACCAGCTGACCTTGCTGATTCCAAAGCCCTGTCCTCTCCACTCTGCCTCCCATAGGAAGGCTGGCTCTCAGTGCGCTTTCTGAAAGGCCAGAGGAGGAACATCCCATGCCCTTTGCTGCTCCAGCCCCCAGTCCCCTAACTGACTCCAGATGACAGGAGAGACGACATAGTGTCCCAGATGCATTCTGTTTCCTGGGAGGTCATAAGGGCAGAGAATGGGGTTACCCATCAGGTGGCTGGGGCCAAGAAACCTGGGCAGCAAGCCTATCTTTGCCACTCACTCTTGGGCCAATCATACCCCAACTGGGCCTCCTCATCCACCCAGCCCCAGATAAGGGCTCAGCAAATCCTCCTACACGCGGGTTCAGTGACCAGTCCTTTGGGAGGTCATGGGAATTGCCGGAGCTTCCTGGACTGAGCTCCCTGGGCGGGATGCGTAGACGTAGAGCAGTGCATGGAAACAAGCGAGGACAGGCCCTCTCCGAGGTGGCCAGTGGGGATGTGGACTGAGGGACGCCAGGCGAGGCCATCCCGGTGGGAGGGAGACAGCTAGGGCAGAACAGCCCCTTAGCTGGCAGCAGAATCATGGTGTCTCCAGGGGCTGAGGTCCCTCAGGTCTCCTATGACAGTAACACTGAACCCAAGCTCGGGGAGGGAGGAGGTGGGAGGCCAGGGAGGAGCAGACGCTCTGCCATTAGGTGTCAGGGCTTGGCCCACTTCCACAGAGGGACCCTGGGCCAGTGACCCTGACCTCCCCAGACTTCAGTTTCCTCAACCATAAAATGGAGATAGCCCTGACACTCCTGGCCAGACTGCTACGAAGTCAAGAAGGTCTGAGGGTGACAGCCCCAGTGTCCAGCAACTGAGCCACAGTCTTTACCATGATCTCTACCTCTTCCACATCTCATCTCTCCCCTTTCCAGGGACCATTTCTGCCTCTTTCATCACCCATGTGAGCACAGGCTGACACACAGTAGGCGCCCAATGAATGCTCAATGACACAAAGTATGAATGCAAACACCCCGGCACCCACCCTCCAGGCCCCTGCCAGGCACATGCCCTCAGACACACTTGCACACACATGTAGACACTCCCAACACCTGACTACCCCACCCCCATCCCAAGCTACCCTGGACCTCAGTGGGACAGTTCCGAGGCAGATGAGCTGCTGGGCAGGGTGGCCTGGGAGGGAGAAGGGGGTTTGGTGTAGAGGGAGGAGAGTGGGTGGAGGCATAGGGGCAGCCGGGGGACAGACTTCACTGTGGCTCAGTAACCCTGCGACTGGTAGCCCTGGGGCTCGGCGTCGAAGGCGTTGGCCGGCTGCTGATAGGTGCCGCCCATGCTGGCGGGGTCCGGTCCAGCACTGGGCTCCACGTATGGGGCGTAAGGCATGCTGGAGTCCTGGCTGGGGTCCATGTAGTCCTGGGAGAAGAGGGCCGAGTCGGCGCCAATCTGGTACCGCTGGAAGGCCAGCACAGCCTGGCCCGCCTGGGGATGGGGGCCGGGGGGACAAGGACAGGTGGGAGGGGATGATTAGGGGAGAGACAGACAAGAGCACTGGGTTAGTAGTGGTTATTTCACAGGACACAGACAATAGAGTGTTAAAGATCCTCTGGGAAAGAAGGCTGTACTTGCAGCCACCCAGGAGAGGCCCAGAACCATGTGTCCAGCCAGAAAGAACTGCAGAGGTCACCTGCCCATGTCTCTCAATCCTGGAGGTCATTCTAGGCCAAAAAATTCGATATGCCCATTAGGGAGTGTTAAGATAGCTCAAAGATCCACAGCCTCCTTCTAACTGTGGTCTCCAGGGGTTTTACATGGATCGGGGGCGGGGGGGGGAGAGAGTTTTTCTTTTTTTGTGGTTTTTGGGTGGGGCTGGGTTTGAACCCCACCACCTCTGGCATATGGGGCCTGCGCCCTACTCCTTTGAGCTACAGGTGCCACACCCCATAAATTTCTTTCTTTCTTCTTCTTCTTTTTTTTTTGCGGGGGGGGGGAAGTTTCTTTGTGGGAAAGAGAAATGTTGGCAGCTCTTAAAAGCCATTCTTCTATCTCTCTTGCAGCTAGGACTGGCCATGTGACTAAAATTTGGCCCCTGAGGTGCCCAGTGTTCTTTATCCTACCCTCTGACCTTATGCTCAAAATGCAGATGTGATGGCTTGAGCTCATAAGCTAAATTGTAGGACTGGAAGATCCCTGGGTCAGGGAAGACCTCTGGAGTCACTATGCCAGTCCTGAACCAACCCCTCACACTTGGACTTTGTTGACACAACCATTATTTGGGAATTTTGCCACTGTTGCTGACCCTAACTCTAACTGGAACACTTGGTAAAAAACAAAAACAAAAACAAATAAAAAATGTGTTGGTCAAACAAGTTTGGGAAACTGAGTTAAACAGTGAAACAAGTTTCAGGACCATCTGACTTGTCAGAGCCTTGACTCGTCAATGTATGCTGGATCCCCAAGGGGGAAAATATGGCAAGCAACATTTGCTGACCATTATCTGACCTTTTTTTCACAGAACCCAGACTGGGAAATCTGACCATTATCTGAAGCCCTTTTTTCACAGAACCCAGACAGGGAAAGACTTATCTATGGCACATATGCATAGGCAGGAGATTATTCCTCAATAAAAGCAATTACATTGTTATTAAAGACAGAGACACTGATTACACAAAGCTGAATAAATCAAACTTGCCATCATAAAAACAGCTTAGAGGTTTACGGTGAAAGCTTTCTCCAGAAATCTTCCCAGCCCAGAGAACCTGCCCGTGATGGGAAAAGCCTGCTACTCTCCAGAGCCCTGTTTGGGGGTTGGGAAGACTGAGGCCTGGAGGAGGGAGGGCCCATTGCAGAGTTAGTATCAGAGCCTGGCCCTGAGCATGGGCCTTGATAAGGAACTCAGTCAGACAAGAACCCAAAAGTGTGGGTCACCAGGGAAAAAGTGGTATCCTTGGTGTTATATTCCAGAAAGCTCCAGAAGACCAGTGACTAGGTATTCACTTTTGACTGGTGCTCACTGACGGCAACTCTGAGGGTGCAGCCCTTTCTGGAAAGTGCTATTTAAAGCAAAGCACCATTAGCTGGGCATTGTTGGCAGGTGCCTGTAGTCCCAGCTACTCAGGAAGCTGAGTCAAGGCGATTGCTTGAGCTCAGGAGTTTGAGGTTGCTGTGGAGCTATGACGCCACAGCACTGTACCCAGAGTGACAGAGTGACACTCTGTCTCAAAACAAAAAACAAACAAAAAAAACCCCAAAGTGGCTCTGCGCCTGCCACGTACACCTGAGCTGGCGGGTTCGAATCCAGCTCAGGCCCTCCAAACAACAATGATGGCTGCAACCAAAAAATGGCCAGGCGTTGTGGCGGGAGCCTGTAGTTCCAGCTACTTGGGAGGCAGAGGCAGGAGACTCGCTTGAGCCCAAGAATTGGAGGTTGCTGTGAGCTGTGATGCCACAGCACTCTACTCAGGGCGACAGCTTGAGGCTCTGTCTCAAAAAACAAACAAACAAACAAACAAAAAACCCAAAGTGCCAGGACCCAGGGAAGGCAGAGGCAGAGGTTGATGAGCCCAGGTCTAAGGAAGCTGGGTGAAGAACAAGGTGGGACTCTGGGGTTTTCAGAGCTGCTAGGAGCTCGGTGCAGGAGACTAAAGAAGCAGGGGAGATGAAGAGCTCCCGGAGGGCACCCTTGAGTCAACAGTGAGCCTGCAAGAATCCTTGAGGGCAATGTCTATAGACCTCCTTCTCCCCAGGCTCCCCGGCTCTGCTGGCCAAGCTGGTGTCCTGGCAGGCAGGGGAAAGGAGCAGATGACCTCTTGCAGACCCTTCCATGGAAAAGCCTCTGGCTGCAGGCACCTAGTACTGTTTCTGTGGTCAGCCCTCTGTTCCCAGTAAGTTAACCAGTTCAAAGGGCCACAAGATTGGAGGAACGTACCCTTGCTGGACTGGGCTGCAGAGAAGAAGGTGGACATTCTATTGAACCCAGGGACTTGGTGGTCCACCTGGTCCCACTTTCTCAAATTGGGTCCACTCTCTGCAGCATCTCCACTGTGCAGCAAGCAGTCTGCACTTGTATGACTCCAGTGCCAGGAAACTCACTCTCTGTGTGCTTAGCCCTCATTGCTCAGGGGACCTGTTTTTGTTCCACTGCCTCCTCAACTCTTGTAGACAGTGGAGAGATAGATGGGTTCCTGCTCAGAAGGCTGAGGGCCCCAAGGAGCAAACCTGCATAGAACCAGAGGCCAAAGTCCTTTGGAAGAACAAGGATTCATCATATGAGAATCACTTCCAAAGTAGAAATCACGGAAGTGCCCCTCACCTCCATAAGTATGTAGAAAATGAATGAATGAATGAACACAAGCGCTTACATTTATTGAGCATCCCTGTGCCAAGCCCTGTGCTGGCCTCTGTTTCATCTGCACCGTGACCTTGAGAGGTTGATCTATTATTATCCCCTCAGTTCAGGGATGTCCAGGGGTTTATCCAGGTCACACAATACAGGAGCCAGAACAGGAATCCTCTGACATCTTGGGTCAGGCCCATCAGGCAGCCAGCCTCCACAGGGACAGTGAGATCACCTTTCACAATATAAGCTGCGGGATAGGCTATCACACTGTGTTCACAGCTCAGCCCCTGAGACCATGGACACCTCCTGGCAACCTGTGTATGGAGCCACCTCCAACCCTCTAAAAGCCTTGGCAGTCCATGTGGGGGAGATTTTGAGGTGTCTGTTTTCCTTTCCCAGACTAGGGGGTCCTGTGGCCTGAATCCCACCTAATTCATCACTAGACACAAAATAGCTGCTCAATAAATGTTTACTGAATGAACACAGGAAGAATAAACAAAGGAAGCAATGAATGAATGAGTGGCGAATCGTGACCAGCTCCTCAGCCAGCCTTTCACTGCCCTGTATGCCCTGGCCACCCTGACACTGCCAGCACGAGGCTGGGAAGGCTACGGCTGTGCTGGAAACAGTGTGCTGTATTCCTCCTGGAAGGTAAGGTCCTTGAATCTCCGCACGGCCAGGGCTGCTGTCAGGCTCTGCCAGGAGAAAGCAGGGGGGAGGACGGTGTGGAAGAGCCAAGAAGGACAAGGTGCCAGTGGGGAGGGTGGTTGCAGCCGGCCAGGCAGGCACCTGTCAGTCAGGCACAGTCCCACACTCATCTCAAGCCTTACTGCTCCCAAACTCCTCCTGTAGGCTGAGTGGTCCCTACTCTTGGGGTACCTTCTCTGGAAGAAGATCCCCTGGGGTTACCTGGCTCTTCCTGCTCAGTCTTGAGAACATCAAGGGCTGAAGCAACCATGGCTGGCCAGCTAGGGCTTGAACCATGGGTCTCCCCCTTGACAGTCTAGCTCCCCTGTTGTACTGGGGGGTGGGTGTCCCAAAAAAGAATGGATATCCAGTGGCCCTCAAAAAGAAAAGAAGTCACCAAGGACAGGCTGGGGGACAGTAGGGGACAGGGATGGTTGGCAGCCTGTATGTAGCAGAAGGGGGGACTGCAGACAGGGAAGGGAGAACCCTTGGGATGGGGCCATGGAGGTGAAATGACCTACATCTGTGAAAGCAGCAGAGCTGACCCAGTGGGAAAGAGGGGCCAGTTCTGCTATTGTGGGCCCTCCAGACCTCGGGGCCAGGGGCTGCCAGGTATGGTCTCTGGCCAGTCAGGCCCACAGACACACTTCTTACGGCCTACACAGTATCTTAAAAACTTGAATAAAGGGCTGGGAGCAGTGGCTCATGCCTGTAATCCCAGCATTCTGGGAGGCCAAGGTAGATGGATTGCTTGAGCTTAGGAGTTCAAGACCAACCTGAGCAAGAGCAAGACCTCGCCTCTAATAACTAGCCAGGCGTAGGGAGGCACCTGTGACTCAGTGAGTAGGGCTTCTTGGTATATACCTTGCCATATATCAAGGGTAGTGGGTTCTAGCCTGGCCCCAGCCAAACTGCAACAAAAAACAGCCAGGGGTTGTGGCGGGCATTTATAGTCCCAGGTACTCAGGAGGCTGAGATAAGAAAATTGCCTAAGCTCAAGAACTGGAGAGCTGGCACTCTACCGAGGACGATAAAGTGAGACTCTGTCTCAAAAAAAGAAAAAGAAAAAGAGAAGTAGCTGGGCAGTATGGCAGGCACCTATAGTCCCAGCTACTTGGGAGGCTGAGGCAAGAAGACATCCTGAGCCCAAGAGTTTGAGGCTGCTGTGAGTTATGACACAATGGCACTTTACCCAGGGTACCAAAGTGAGACTCTATCTCTACAAAAAAAAAAAAAAGTGAATAAATTGGTGACATACAAAGATCGGATTACACATGAAAATTCAGATGCCTGGCTTTTCTGGGTCCACATTCCTGCATGGCACAGGAATTAATCAGAGCGTGCTCTCCTGGTTGCCTGGGCACTGACTTTGTGTCCCTGCTGGCCTCCAGATCTGATACCCTCATTCTCCAGGTGAGGAGGCAGCAGCTTAGAAAACTAGCTGGGGCTCCTGACCCCCAAGGTCAGCTCCTCCCAGCCTCAAAACCTGCCTTCCTGTCCAGAACTCTGCTTTCTCGTCTGCAAGAAGGCATAATAAACACTATCCATCCCGAGTAGTTGAGGGGGTCCCTGACCCCCAGGGAGGCTGCTCTGAAGCAAAGCCAGGATCTCCCTTCACCGCATGACTGTCCTGGTGCCAAGGGCCACAGCCTCCTTTCTCAGGGAGTTGGCACTGCCATGAGCGTTGCAGAGACAAGCGTGGGCTCCAGGAGACAGAGACAGTCCCTGGTGATGCCAGAGCCCACCAGCACAGAGTTGTGGCTGGGGGGAGGAATGTGGGCTCAGTGGGCGGCTATACTCACCCAAGTGAAGATGGAGAAAAAGGAGAAGGCAATGGCGGCCCGGGCCGCGTCCGTCCCTTCGTTCAGCGGGTTGTCCTTGGGCTTGGAGACCTGCCACTGGTTGGCCAGGTAGCAGAAGCCCACGAACCAGAGGAAGGCCCAAAAGGCTGGGGTTCCCCAGGGCCAGGCAGAATAACCACAGCACCACACATGGGGAGAGGGTGAGTGAGAAAAAGCAGGGAAATCAAGGAGCAGGGGAAAGTTCAAGAGCATGTCTCCCACACTCCCCCACCCCAAAGGGAGAGGCACAGGATATGGGGGGTTGCCAAGAGAAGGTACAGGCGAAAGAGAGAGACCAGCCAGGTGCAGAGGGGAGAGGCCATGGAGGGCAGGGCCAGGGCCAGGCAGAGGAGAGCCATGGGCAGCGAGAGGGGAGGAAGAGGGAGAGACAGAGAGAAAAGGCAATCAACTCAGGCCGTGTGGCTCTAGCTCCTGCCAAACCCCAATTCCAGCCACATGCTGACTTGGGCCCCAGGGTGCACCCGAGGCCTGCAGCTCTCAGGGAGGAGGACCCCTTCCCCACCCTCCTATAAGCTTCCAGAGAATTGGGGCAGGGGAGAAAGAGGAGACAGGAGTAAGTCTGGGCCTTGACTTCTGGAGTGCGGCAGCCTCATCACACCCTGAGTTTAGTGAGGGGCCCCTTAAAAGCCAGAGGTTTTACTAGTGGGAGCCTGAGGTGCCCAAGGTCTCCGCACAGAAGCCCATAACTGCTCAGGACAAAGTGCACATATGCCAAGGTGGTGGGGTGTCTGGATCAGCCCACCTCCCGGATGCGCTGACGGGAACCCTAGGATTCCATGGAAGTCTAGGAACCATTCATGTAGTTCTAGGTCCTTCTAGTCCTAGGGGCCCCAGGCCTCACTGCAGTCAGACTCAGGCTCATCCAGAGAGCTAGGCCTGGAAATGGGAGGAGGGCCCGGCTTAGAGATCTAAGCGCACAGCCTCAGACCAGGGAGGCTCTGCCCTTGACCAAAAGCATCGGTCCACCAGGTTCCTGGACTCCTTCCCAGGAGGTCAGTTGCCTCTGTCAAAGGCAAAGGGCTGCAGGTCAAGCTGACTCCTAATTCCAGGTCCTGGTCCTGCCAGGTCTGGCTAGGATGGGGATGAGGGAGGCTGAGGCCCCCAGGCCCTACTGGGAGCTAGGTGTCCAGTCACCCCTTGCCCAATCCTCATGGGGCCACACCAGGCAGCCACTGAAACAAGAGGTGATTCCTCAGGGCTAGAAGGTGCCCAGACCCACCTGAGCTGCCCCGGGAGCACGAGCTATTCCAGGGTCTCAGGCCCCATCCTGGTGCCGCCCTCCCCTGTTGTTAGCCTCTGACCCTGTCTGTCCCTTCACCTGCCTGTACCTCAGTTCCCTCATCTGGAAAATGGGGAGAGGGGTGGCTGCCCCCTCCCATGGCCAGGACAGCCCTCTGCAGACTCTGCGGCAGGGCTCACCCGAAACGCCAATGTCAGACAGGACAGCCTTCTTTCGGTCCTTGACGCTGCTGATCTGTGGGAAGTACACGTCCAGGGCCAGGTAGAGCAGGCAGGTGAGGAAGGCGAGCACGCCCACGGCCACGCCGTAGCTGCAGGCGTTGGGGTTGCGGTTGTAGATGCAGAACTCCTCACCCTCCGAGGCACTGTTGAGGTAGCCCTCGTTCACGATGGAGCCGAACACCACGATGGAGAACAACTGCGGGCAGGGAGGAGGTGGAGCCTCAGACCCAGTGCCAGCCTGGGCAGGCTACCAACATGCCCTCAGCCTGCTGCCGGTCCCTCTGTGAGCCACAGGACTGTGTGAAGCAGTCATTTCAGAGGGAAGGCCCAGAGAGGGAGAGATACCTGCTCGGAGTCACACAGCACAGGTGGGGTCAATCGCTTCCTTCCTCAGCCACAGGCACTGAGGACCCTCTGACCACAGATCTGGTCCCACTCACCACCTCCCAGCCAGAGTGGGTGGTACACCAAGAGAAGTCCTGACACCAAGGTGTCCTAAAAGTGGACTGGTCCCCAGCACAGGAGCCTGGGCTGTGAACCTGCCAAGCCCCCACCTTCTAGGCTGACTCCAGATGCTGGCATGTGCACAGCCCCATGCTGCATACTCCTTCCTTCTGCAAAGCCATGGGCTGCTCTGGGGTCTCAGACCCTGTCCTGGTGCCTATCCAGGCCCAGCAAGGGGATAGAGTGAGGAATGAAAAAAATAACAGCCACCCTGCATGATAGATACCCAGGTGCTACCTGTGCTACCTCCTTTAAGCCCTTAGGGGGCCTCTGTGGCTGGGGGGACAGCTGGCTGAGATGGGCCCCAAGACTCGACCTGCCATTCACACGCTCTTGCAGCCTACTTCCCCAGGGCAGCTGGACCTAGGGATTGTTTCTAATGGATAAGGGAAACCATCTGGCTTCCACCCTGCTTGCCCTCTCTTGTCCCCTCCCTGCTCACTCTGATGAAAGCCAGCTGTCCATTCTGAGCTGCCCTCTGGGGAGACCCACATGGCAAGGAACCAAGAGAAATGTCAGGAACAGAGCCCCTCAATCCAACAGCCCACAGGAACTGAGTCCTTCCCACACTAGGAAAGTGAGCTTGAGAGTGGGCGCACCTCCAGCTGAACCTTCAAAGGAGACCGTAGCCCCGGCCAGCTTTGGGACTGTCGCCTTGTGAGGACCTTGAGGCAGTGGCAGAATCCTGACCCACAGACATGGTGAGATAATGGATATCTGCAGTTTGAGGCACTCCTTTGTACACCAATGGCTAACAGGTGTACTCAGCACCATCAGCACCTCAGGGATGAGGCAGCCGAGGCTAGGTGGCAGCTGGAGGAGATTTTTATTGTCCCTTTTCCACTTCTCTTTATTTTCCATTTTTTCCTCAATAAGAAAGTATAATTTCAATATGAGCCAGGCACATTTTCTCCCATAGCCAATGCCCAGGATGGGTAGTGATTCTAGTGTAAACGTAGGAAAAAATATAAGAAGCATTAAAATGATCTTATCTTTTTAATATGCCTATTCTCTCTCTCTTTTTTTTTTCCCCTGCAGTTTTTGGCCGGGGCTGGGTTTGAACCTGCCACCTCCAGCATATGGGACTGGCACCCCACTCCTTTGAGCCACAGGCACCACCCAAGATGCCTATTCTTTACATGGATTTTGTAATATATCCATAGGATATATTGGTGCAGTTGTGATACATATATATACCAAATCTACACTTATTAATTATTAGTATTTTAAGAAACAAGGTCTCACTGTGTTGTCCAGGCTGAACTCCTGGCCTCAGGCTCCTGAGTTGTTGGGATTATATGTATGAGTCACTACACCCAGCTAAATCTACATTTCATGGGAGTATTGACCCAAAACTTTTCCCTTGCTGGGTGCTATGGCTCATTCCTCTAATCCTAGCACTCTGGGCGTCTGAGGTGGACTGATTGCTTGAGCTCAGAAGGTTGAGACCAGCATGAACAAGAATGTTCTTGTAGACCCTGTCTCTACTAAAAATAGAAAAATTAGCCAGGCACTGTGCCAGATACCTAAAGTCTCAGCTACTCGGAAGGCTGGGGCAAGAGGATTGCTTAAGCCCAAGAGTTTGAGGTTGCTATGAGCTGTGTGATGCCATAGCACTCTACCCAGGGAGATAAAGTGAGACACTGTCTCCCGAAAAAAAAAAGGATTGGTGCCTGTGGCTCAGTGGGCTAAGGCGCTGGCCACATACACCTGAGCTGGCGGTGTCTCAAAAAAAAAAAATATATATATATATACACATACACACACACATACACACACACACACACGGATGGCTCCTGTGGCTCAGTGGGTAGGGTGCTGGCCCCATATACTGAGGGTGGTGAGTTCAAACCCAGTCCCGGCCAAACTACAATAAAAAAATAGCCGGGTGTTGTGGTGAGTGCCTGTAGTCCCAGCTACTTGGGAGGCTGAGGCAAGAGAATCACCTGAGCCCAGGAGTTTGAGGTTGCTGTGAGCTGTGATGCTATAGCACTCTACTGAGGGTGACAAAATGAGACTATGTCTCAAAAAAAAAAAACAGGCTCAGCACCTGTGGCTCAACAGGCTGAGGCACCAGCCACGTACACCTGAGCTGGCGGGTTCGAATCCAGCCCTGGCCCACCAAACAATGATGACGGCTGCAACCAAAAAATAGCCAGGCATTGTGGCGAGCGTCTGTAGTCCCAGCTACTTGGGAGGCGGAGGCAAGAGACACTTGAGCCCAGGAATTGGAGGTTGCTGTGAGCTGTGATGGCACAGCACTCTATCCAGGGTGACAGCTTGAGGCTCTGTCTCAGAAAAAAAACAGCTCGGCGCCTGTGGCTCAATGGGCTAAGGTGCCGGCCACGTACACCTGAGCTGGCAGGTTTGAATCCAGCCCAGGCCCGCCAAACAATAATGACGTCTGCAACCCAAAAATGGCCGGGCGTTGTGGCGGGCGCCTGTAGTCCCAGCTACTTGGGAGGCAGAGGCAGGAGACTCGCTTAAGCCCAGGAATTGGAGGTTGCTGTGAGCTGTGATGCAACAGCACTCCATCCAGGGTGACAGCTTGAGGCTCTGTCTCCAAAAAAAAAGGAAAAAAAGAAAAGAAATCTGATTAGGTTGGTCAGGCACAGTGGCTCAGACCTATAATCCTAGAACTCTGGGAGGCCAAGGCAGGTGGATTGCTTGAGTTTGGGAGTTCGAGACCAGCCTGAGCAAGTGGGAAACCCCCATTTTTACTAAAAATAGAAAAACCAGCCGAGCATTGTGGTAGGTGCTTGTAGTCCCAGCTTACTCAGGAAGTGTAGGCAAGAGGATTGCTCAAGCCTGAGAATATGAGGTTGCTGAGAGCTATTACACCACAGAGGCACTCTACTAAGGGCAACAAAGTGAGACTGTCTCAAAAAAGAAGAAAAAGGGGCAGCACCTGTGGTTCAGTGGGTAGGGCGCTGGCCCCATATCCCGAGGGTGGTGGGTTCGAACCCAGCCCCTGCCAAACTGCAACAAATATAGCCAGGTGTTGTCCCAGCTACTTGGGACCAAAAGAATTGCCTAAGCCCAAGAGCTGGAGGTTGCTGTCAGCTGTGACACCACTGCACTCTGTCAAGTGAGACTCTGTCTCTAAAAAAAAAAAAAAAAAAAAATAGGATTCTGATCCAAACCTATACCAGCGGATGAAGAAAGGATAAAATTGCAGCATATTCATACAGCGGGTTATTATTCAGTCATAAAAAGGAGAGAAGTTGACACGTGCTACAATGTTGATAAACCCTGGAAACAAGAGAGAAAACACAAGGGACAGAAGCCAGACACACAGGTCACAGGCAGGATTTCTTTTATGTGCATATCCATAATACACAAGCGAGCCAGAAAGCAGATGCCAGGCTACCAGAGATGGGGCAGAGGGGATGGCAGTTACTAATTCATGGGGATGAGGTGTTTCTTTGGGGTGAGGATAATGCTTTAAAAGCAGAATAGCAGCCGCACAGCACTGTGAATACACTAAACATCACTGAGTTATACACTTTAACATGGTTCATCATCGGTTCCATGAATTTGGCTGCAATTAACAAAAAACAAAAGATTCCGGCTCGGCGCCTGTGCCTCAATGGCCCAGGAATTGGAGGTCGCTGTGAGCTGTGATGCAATGGCACTCTACCCGGGGTGACAGCTTGAGGCTCTGTCTCAAAAAAAAAGAAAAGATTCCGAGGCTGTGTACTTGATTCAGCCACAGCACAGAAGTGGGCGGTGGCAACCCGTGAACCACACATTTGCTAGTCCTGATTTGGGAACACCACAGCTCTACCTGTCACAGGCTTTGTAACCTCACGATCACCCCTTGAATCTGAGAGGGGTAATCACACTGTGCCCAACTGATAGATAGGAAAATTGAGGCTCAGAGAAGGTGACGCCTTTGTCAGCAGGCGAGGCAGACTTTGAACCCAGGTCTCTTGATTCCTAGCTCTGTGTTCTCTTCCACCTGGGCAAGCTGATCTTTGGCTTCAGGAGGTGGGCCCTAAAGAAGGGTGGTATTTACTTCCAGGAACCAAGGAATCAGGCAGATGATTCAGCAGGAGGAGAGGCCAGTCGGGCAGCTTCAGTGTGACTGGATCAGGTGACATGAATTGAGGCCCAAGTTTGGTGCTCAGAGGCATGGGGGTAGTGACAGGAAGTCAGGACTTCATAGCAATTATCAAAGGTACCTTCTTTGTACCCTCAATGATTCCCCAACAATTAAAAAACAAATTATTAAAAGTACCCAGACAAGGCAGACCTGGGCACTGGAAGGCAGGTAGACTCACTGCCTATGTCGTGCACTACAGAACTCCAGGGACTACCATTACACAGCTCTTTTGGACCTGTGCACTGTGACAAGTCCAAGGCTCCTACTAGAAAACTGCCAGGTCAGGAAACTCAGGTCCAGTCCCAGATGTCATTAGATGCTACCAAACCAGCAGAATAAAAAAGCTTCCTGATGGAGAGAGGTCTCAGACACTGAGGAGTCATATAGACCTGCCAGATTCAAATTGGAGGCCTGCAGCTCATGCTGTGTGGTGTTAGACAAGTGACTTAACCTCTCTGAGCCTCAGACTGGTTCTCTGTAAAAAATTAGCCTCCCCTCTGGGCCTGATGAGAGAATTGCAGAGCAGAATAGTGCCCCGGGGGAGCTTGCTAAGGGTTCATTTCCTCTCTGGAGGCCCCAGGAAGAATAACAGTAGGAAGGCCCCTCTCCAGCAGCTCTTCCCAGCAGACATTGCAACCTAAGGGCTGGAGGAGACCCCATTGCTGCTAGTGGTGGAAACAAGTATGGCTCCCCTTCACAAAAATATCTGGTTGTCCAAAGGCAGAGAGGAGGTGGAGGGGAAACAAACAGGCAGGTGGAAGCCTAGGCCTGGGGGACAGCAGAGGAGGAACAATTAGGACTGGGCCCTCTTATGGGAGAGGGACAGGGAGTCCTTGGAGAGGCAGGAGGAAAGTGCTGGAGAGGATGTGTCCCCAAGAGGGTGCAGAGCAAGATCAAAACACCCTCAGAGTGCCAGGCGCAGTGTCTCACATCTATAATCCCAGCACTCTGGGAGGCCAAGGCAGGCGACCCGGATCACCTGAGCTCACAAGTTGACAAACAGCCTGAGCTAGAGTGAGACCCCTGCCTCTAAAAATAGCTGGTTGGCTTGCTGCCCATAGCTCAGTGGTTAGGGTACTGGCCACGTACACTGGTGCTGGCGGGTTTGAACCTGGCCCGGGCCTGCTAAGCAACAATGACAACTATAGCAACAACAAAAAATAGCCAGGTGTTGTGGCGGGCGCCTGTAGTCCCAGCTACTTGGGAGGCCGAGGCAAGAGAATTGCTTAAGTACAAGAGTTTGAGGTTGCTGTGAGCTGTGACACCAGGGCACTCTACCAAGGGTGACAAAGTGAGACTGTCTCTAAATAAATAAATAAATATAGTCGATCGTGGGCAGTGCCTGTGGCTCAAAGGAGTAGGGTGCTGGCCCCATATGCCAGAGGTGGCAGGTTCAAACCCAGCCCCGGCCAAAAACTGCAAAAAAAAATAGCTGATCATCATGGAAGGTGCCCATAATCCCAGCTACTCAGGAGGCTGAGGCAAGACAATCACTTAAGCCCAGGAGTCTGAGGTTGCTGGGAGCTGTGATGCCAGGGCACTCTACTGGGGGCAACAAAGTGAGACTCTGTCTCAAAAAAAAAACAAAAAACCCTCAGAGGGACAGGGTCGCCCATAGACACTCGTCTTAGGCTTTCATCACATGTCACCACTCTGGAAGAGCAGCAACCAGAGAGCAAGGAGACCCTGCTGTGGGCGCTGACGGTGGAGCGGGTGCGGGGGAGTCCCTGGGCTCACTGAATCTCAGCCTAGCCAGTTGACTAGTGGGGTGACCTTGGAAAACTGACTTAACCTCTTGTGCCTCAGTCTCACATCTGTCAAGCTATGGCAACAACAGCACCGACAGGACTGGTGCCTTGTGAGGCATGAACTAGGTCACCTATGCAAGACTAGCCTGTGGCCTGGAGTAAGCAGTAACCAAGTACAGTAGATCATTAAGGCAAGGACAGTGCCTAAGCAGGAGCCCTGCAAAGATCGGGGGAAGCGTGTTCACACAGAGCAACAGAAGGTGCAAAGGCTGACAGCAGGAAAAGGCTGTGCACAGTGTCGTGAGAAGGAAGGTGGCTGGAGAAGTGACCAGGGAACTAGGCTGGGGGGACATGGGGCAGGGAGAGGGAACAAGGCCTGGTGGGGTATAGTGGGGTCTTGTCAAGGGACAGGAAGTGGGGAGGTTGACCGGGTCTGGCTCCGTGGCTCATGGTCCCCTTCTCACTGGTCCTGCCCCCTCTGATCTGTCCCCCGCAATGGCTCCAACTGCCAGCCATGCCCACCTCTCCTGGGGCCTTACCTCTGCTCACTTCCCACCTACCACCGGCCTCCCTCACCTTGCACGCCCCAGGCCTCTTGTGAGTTTTCCAACCTGAAAGACTGCGAAGCCTGCTGACCTGTGCCTGACTTTAGTGTTCACATGGAGCAGAGTGAGCTGCCAGAGGGACCCTCTGCTCAGCAGCCAGAGAACTGGAGTTTGACGCCAGCTGTCACTCACTCAACATTTCCTGAGCACCTTGTACATGGCAGCCCTTGGGAGAGGTAGAGGGCACAGCTGGGAACAAGATGGGCGAGGTCTCTGTTCTCACCAAAGGAGACAGACAGGTGCACAGTCCCGACAAGTGTCATGAAGAAGCATAAATTAGTGCAAGTAAAAACAGGTGGGGCATCCAGGAGGCCTCTGATGAAGTGACCCTTGAGCAAAAGCCCAACCACAATGAGGGACCCCAGCCCAGCAGAGTGACAATGTGCCAGGAAGAAGCAGCCCCAAGTGTGAAGGCCCGGGGGGGGTGTTGGGGCGCAGCACAGAGGCCAGCGTGGCTGGGACAGAGTGGGTGAGGGACACAGCAGGCGTGAGGGCACCTAGGCAGAGGCTGGCCCCAGGCTGTGAGGGTCAGGATGAGCTCAGGGGCTGTGTGGCAGGATTATGAGCGGTCACATGACTTGATACCAACTTAGGTTTAAGAAGAACCACCAGGGCAGTGCCTGTGGCTCAGTGAGTAGGGCGCCAGCCCCATATACAGAGGACGACAGGTTCGAAACTGGCCCTGGCCAAAGTGCAACAACAACAACAAAAAAAACAGGCATTATGGTAGGTGCCTATAGTCCCAGCTACTCAGGGAGGCTGAGGCAAGAAAACGGTCCAAGCCCAAGAGCTGGAGGTTGCTGTGAGCTGTGATGCCAGAGCACTCCACCAAAAAAAGAAAAAGAAGAGCCACCAGCTGCCACGGACAGAAAAATGAAGGTGAAGTACAAAGCCCAGCCAGGAGCTACTGCAGCACCCAGGTGGGAGACGTAGGGCCCGGGGCTGGGTGGACAGTGGAGATGGGGGACACGAGGTGAATAGACATTGAAGGTAGAGCCAGAATCTGTGGACAGACACAATGTGGCGTGAGAAGAGCAAAGAGCCGGTGCAAAAAACACCGGTCAATGACAATGGGGAACACAGCCATGCCCCTGAAAATGTCACATCCCCTGAGGCCTGCTGGTCTACAGACAGAGAAACTGAGGCTCAGAGAAGGGCACAACATCTCCATTTAGCTGCTGTCTCCCCACTCTGAGGGGGAGCCCCTAAGAAAAGGACATGGGCCTCAGGCTCCGGGTCCTCAGTAGCTCACAGCAGGAGGAAGGGGGCTCACTCAGGGACTACTGTGTGCACTGAACTAAGCACCAGGTTGCAGAACTCCACCAGGTTGATACTCTGGGGACTGCCCAGGTGACACAGCTGGTTAGGGGTGGAATTGAGATATGAACCTGAGTCTGTCTGGATCCAAAGCTGGTGCCTGGTGCCAGGCAGCCTCCTTTGCAGGGACAGCAAGAAGCACACAGAGCAGCACGAGCAGCCTCAAGCCGCCACTGGAGAACTGGAAATTAAACCAGAATGAAATTCTATCCTGGCTACAGCAGAAAACTCATCCAACAAGTGAATCTGCCATGGGGGAGGGAGACAGGTTGCAGAGGCAGAACCAGAGACCTGGAAACCAAAGAGGACAGAGGGTGACGGCCAGGGGAGGACCCAGGGACGCCGCTGGTCACGATGGTCATCGCAGGCATGGGAAAAACAAGCTTTCCCGGAGCTAAAGAAAAACGCTAAAAAAAGGCACTAAGGTAATCCGGCCAAGCCTCTTTGCTGTTTTTCTGCCCTTTTTAGAATCCAATCCTGCATCTTTTTAAAAACAGATTCCAGATGGTGCTTGGTACAGATCTATGTCAAACTCAGAAAAACAATTCAGAAGGGATCTCAGATCTTGGAATTTCAGGATCTGGGCTACAGACCCAGAAGCACCAAGCCCTCCGTGCTTCTGACCCATCCTGATCTCCTCTGTCCCACTCCTCCTGCCCTATTCAGCCACCCCAGGGGGCAGGGACTGTTGGCCCCTGTTAGCCAGGAGCAGTGGCTCCCACCTGTAATCCTAGCACTCTGTGAGGCCGAAGCTGGTGGATTGCTTGAGCTTACAGAGTCTGAGACCAGCCTGAACAAGAGTGAGAACCTGTCTCTACTAAAAATAGAAAGACTGAGCCCAAGAGTTCCACAGCTTGAGACACTGTCTCAAAAAAAATAAATAAATAATTCTGTACCTGTTGTTCCCACCTTCCTCTTACAAATAGGAGCAAACTCCTCCTCTTCACGCCCCAAAACTAGAGGGAAGTGGAGAGTCCCAAATGCCTTCAGGCACACCCACCTTCCCAGGCCTCTCCCTGACCTTGCCCTTCAGCACTTCTGGTTGGGACTCATTTATATGTCTGTCTCTGCTTGGAGCCCCTGGGCCAGCCCAAAGTAAATGGAAGAAAAGCTTACAAAAATTCATCTCACTTAACCCTCACCAAAAGCCTCAAAGGAAAAAATAAGCCCCAATCGTCCTCACAAACCAGCCTTGCTTAGACCATCTCAACAGAGGAAAGCCGAGGTCTCTAGCTAGCCCACGGAAGGTGGACAGGGACACCTGCCCCAACAGGCCTGCCCCCTCCAGCCCCCTCCAGCCCATCTATGTCCAGCTACCTCCCCCGATGAAGGAGCAAATTCCAGAATCCCAAACTCTAGGGTCAGCATGAGCCTGAGCAGGAATCCTGCTTGTCCCAAGCCACCTGCAGCACAGGAGGGGTCGGCACCCTTTACTGAGGGACCAGATGGTGTCTCCACTCAGTAGACAGGCTTCAGGGCATCAGCTAACCCAGGCACCAGGGCCCAGCCTGTGTGGGAGTGGCTGAGGTCACAGCTGTGCCACTGGGAGCTTCCCAACAGCCTGGCTTTACACGTTTTTAGATGAATGCTGGGCGCACTCCAGATGAGCTACAGAGAGGACACCTGGAGCCCGCAGCACCTGTCCCTCCAGCTTCAGATGGCATCATCCACCTCTCCCTGCCCAGGAACATTCACTCCCTAGCTGGCTGACGGGTAAAAGCTCCAGGCAGGCTCTGGGAAAGCAGCAGGCAGCCAGTCAGTGTCCACTTCAGCTGCCCAGGCAGTCCCCAGGCAGTAGCCAGGGGGTCTCACCAGCCCCAAACCTCACCAGTCCCTCCCTTGGCTGAGGGTAAAGCCCCATCACCAGCAGATGGCACTGAGGTCCCCCTGTTTTGGCCATGGGCGTCACCTCCAGTAACCCCCAGGCTGTTAGCCTCCCCAGGGACCTCAAGCTGCCCCCCTCAGCTGTGCACTGGCCCCCACTCAGCTGCCAGGCCCTGGTCCTGGGCTCACCCCTGCCCAGGCTGCCTGTCATCCAGCTTGACAGTCAGCCTGTTGCCTCTCAAGTCAGTCACTCCAAGTCTCCACCCTGGTGCAAGTCCCACCATAGCCTGTCTGCAGGCAATGACAGCAGCCTCTGTGTGCCCCCTCACAGCAGCCAGACAAGCTCTTTAAATCTGAGTCAGGCATGTCACCCCCTGCTCTAAACCCTTGGATGCCTGCCCATTCCCCTGCAGGGAAGTGCTCCTCCCCTCCCCATAACCCTTGCCTTCCTCTGCCACTCTCGTCCTACCATTCTCCTCTCTTGCCCTCCCAAGACATCTAAATCTCATCTTCCCACAGCTGGCTCAACATCCAGACCTCAATGCAAAAAGACTCCTCAGAGAAGGCCTCCGTTCCAGACTCCCAGATGTACAGCATTCTCCATTACCCCAATTCATTTTCTTGAAACATCATTACATTACTTCTGTCCTATTCTTTGGTTCAGTGGTTGGGCGAATGTCTCTCCCCCAGACCCAGAGGGTCAAGAAAGGCTGCAATGGGTGCAAATAGTAAGTCTGACAGTCAGAGAGGCATGGAGGCACAGGAGTCAGGAGAAAATACACCTTCCTCAGCATTCTTGGCTTGCCCCTCCACTCACACACCCCTAACCACAGGGAGCCCACTCTCTAGCAAGGGGACTGCCAAGGCCTCTCCACAATGAGCTGAACCCTGCCTCACTGCCAGTGTCCTTGCCAGTCCTCAGTGCTGCCTCCTGGGCCCTGGGGAGAAAGGAGCAGCAGTGCTCTGAGAGATGAATCAGGCTGCCACGGCCCCCTTCACAGGAACAGGCCTTGCCTCCCCCCAGGGTCATGGGAAGGAAACGGCCAAGGCTAGCACACAGACACATGATGGGCACTGAGAGGCCCCTTGGCTTCCTGGAGATCCTTGCTCAGAGTGGGCGTGGTGGGTGGGTGGGGCTCCCAGGCCCCCCCCCCCCCCCCCCCCCCCCCCCCAACCCCACAAGTGGAATGTGACGGCGGGGGGTTTGCGGGGAAAATTACACACAATTTACCCGCCCCAAAAAACGGGAGGGGGGGGGGGGGTTCGGCGAGGGCGGGCAGGGC
>CAUYON010177928.1:0-21494 GCA_963573935.1 Arctocebus calabarensis | reverse complement strand
GGGGTGTATACATTGGATACTTTTTCTTCCATTCTAGAGATACTTTGCTAAGGAGAACATGAAATCAGGATCAAAAATGTTTTCATATAGTAAACGAGAAAATATCATGAACGGTATGTCAATCAGGTTGATAAAATATCTCAGATTGCATGTGAAGCCCCCACACTGTACCCCATGGTTGAACTAATGTACACAGCTACGATTCAATTAAAAAAATATATGAATTTCAAGGGAACAAAATTCAGCCTGTGTATGTGCTGGCCTATAATCACGCCGTGGTATATAAATTAGGGTTACCTTGCCATCAGAAATCAATCACATAAATGTGAAATTCTAAGAAAGAAGAAAGAAGTACAAAAGGCTTGTCCACTTCAGAAATACTGATGTTTGAGGTAGGTAACTCTCCATTGAAGAAAAAGGTCGCCTTGTGTATTGTAGGATGGTTAGCAGTGTCCCTGGCCTCTACCTACCGGATGCCAAAAGCCCCCTACCCTGTCATGACACCCCAAAATGCCTCTAGACATTGCCTCAGATTTTCTCCTGGTTCAGAACCACTGAAAAGCAGCGATAAGCTCACAAATAATCACTTGAAGTTTTCCTTTTTTAAATAAGATTATTTTGCAAAAAAACAATTATTTCTTTTTTTGCAAAGAGTTTTCATAAACTGTGAAAATCTAAATGTCTCAATACTTGCCATATTGGATAAAGCTTTGCTATGTGTAGTCACCAAGTAGAAGATATAATCCTGGCAGGTTTCCCACTCCCAATATCATCAAGAGAGTCACACGTGTTTACATCATTTCATAGCAAAACCCAGACACTCTGTTAAGTTTCAAACCCTCCCCTATCCCTGTTTAACATCAGATGTGTATGATCAAAGAACCCAAACAGTAACATTTAAGATTTGAACTATTGAGAGGCAAGAGTTAAAAGGCAGGAATTATACAGATAAATCTTATTAAGTTTACTTAAGTCTATACAGTAACTGCTGAAGAATGAACTTGCACAATCCGTTCTAAAAAACAGCATAAAGTTCTTAAGTAGATAATCATTCTGCATTATTATAAGCGCTCTTGAGATGATGTCCTTAGATATTTGTGGGGGATTGGGGTCCCAGAGATTGTGGATCACTAATATGTACCATTTCCTTTCTGTCTTGGCATAATCATCATCCTTTGGATTCATTCACAGAAGTCCTTGATCAAACACAGAAGCCAGGAGAATGTATGAAAACAAATCATTAGACTTCTTGCTTCTAGACTCCATCGCTCAATTCCTCATCACTAATTGTTGGAGGTTGGACGGCCTTACTTCTATGTCCCTTCCCACACTAATATTCTTTGTATTTCATTTTAAAATCTAAATCACTGCATAGTCGATATTGGAATGTAAGTCAAGAGAATATGAGTCTGCTCGTCTCATACTCATTTTCAGATCTGCCCAGATTATGTAGAGGTTCTATGCTTATTTCTCTCCCTGGAAGACACAGGTCACCTAGTGTCTTCTATCAGAGTACAGAGGAAAATTCCTCATCTTCCATTGTAACCAGGCCATGAGTTTGTAGGCCCGGGAAAAAAAGAGGATTTAGTGTAGAGAAAGGGAAGTCCCAGAACTCAAGCCAAAGATATTATGGAAAGATGTGGAATGGGGAGAGAATTTTTCAATTTTCCCAAAAACCTTCATTTATG
This sequence comes from Arctocebus calabarensis, assembly GCA_963573935.1. Classification (NCBI taxonomy): domain Eukaryota; kingdom Metazoa; phylum Chordata; class Mammalia; order Primates; family Lorisidae; genus Arctocebus; species Arctocebus calabarensis. The sequence goes on along the minus strand of CAUYON010177928.1, from coordinate 19,806 downwards.
TTGGCTTTTGTTACATGTATAAGAATTTAAGATGGGGGAAGGGCAAAAAAATAATAATAATAATTTAATAAGCTGCTATATTTTTGAAGGAAGAGGAGGGAGAATATGCATGTGATAATTGAACTTTTCACATGAGTCAGCACATAGAAAACTTTGTCTTTTTAAAGAGGAAACCTCCTCAAATAGAAAAACCATTATAAGACTCAACTCAGACACATTTCTTCTCAAGGCCTCTTTGGTAGGTTGTTCAGTGCTATTGGAAATACCTGGAATATGGCTACATGCAAATGTGCATCCACAATATCATTTTGGCCACAATTTTAGCCAAAAATCATAAGTTGCTCTCTTTTTTGCAATGAAATGACATAACAAACTAGAGAGACATTATTATTCACATTCCTTGGAAACAGACCACTCATTGGAGGGAGAACTCCGCTGATAAAAACGAAATGCAAGCCAAGCTAACAAAAGCAAACACTGCACAAAATCAGTTTTGATTTCCCCGTACAACAATGTTATGCCTACTTTGAAATGAGGCCCCAGCATGTAGCAGACTCACTGATGAGCCCCAGAGGTAAAGAAACCCAAAGTGGCAAAGCTGCCTTACTGTATAGTGGGGAATTCAGAGACCCTGCCCTTCAGTTTTTCCACAGGGTTTGGGAAACTCCTTCTGATTATATAAGAACCTTACTCTTCCTACCTTTTATACTCTTTCTCCACCTGGCCAGATGTTCCACAGCTTTCAAAACATCTTGATAGCTTTTTCTTTATATGTATATCTATAGCATTACATATTTTTTACTGGGACTTTTTAGTGTAACCAGTGTTATTTAGAGCTCTTGGGTTTTTTCATTGTGTGGTTTGGGATTTTACTTTTATGAGGTGTTAGGGCAGAAGACAGAGTGAGTTTTGTTTTCATTTTGTTTTTATTTTGATTGCCACACACTCTTCGAACCCTTGCCCTGGTGTTGGCCCCTCTGAAAAGATGATAATCTCATTTCCTGCATCTTAAGAGAAATTCTTAACAGGTCAAGAATCTTAATCAGGTTTTGACAGTTATTTAAGCTTCTTTTTCCTACCAATGACATTAAACCTAAGATGAGTCAAAATGTGATATGAGCATTTTCAAATATGCTTGAAATAGGCAAACTATTTCAGTTCTGTTCTGGATAGTCTGTTCCCAACAGTTACAGCTTCCCAGTCCTCTTCATTTGTTAACATTGTATTTCTAAAAAGTGCACCACCACCCCCTCAAATAAGCTTTCAACTGGGCATAACTTTAAAAAATAATAAATTTTACTTGAAAGGATTTGACCTAAATTATATATGAAACATTAAAATCTTCCTCCTGAGATCCATAAGTTAAAGAAATAGACAAGAAAAATACATAATGAGTATTTTCAAAACCATTTGCTTCCAGACCCAAAATGGGAATCTACTTTCTTTTCTCATTCTGAAGCTGAAGAAAAAACATTAATTGCATAATCCCCTACTTCACCCTTGTGATTGGATCTGAATCTGTGTGACGTGTGAGATGTCTCAAAGGAGAACAGAACAGTAGTTTTCTTTCTTCTTGGAACACCTGTTAAGAGGTTATAGGAGGTTTTATATACCGCAAGTAGAACTCCAGTCTTTTCTCTCAGGGGGAAAAAAAGCCTCATTAAAACATATGCTTTGCCAAAGTTTCATTGCTCAAAAGAGCAACCCTTAGGCATTCTGCAAATTATGCTTTCAACCTTTCTGAGAGCCTTCTTGTAAATTCTGAGCTTAAACATATTTCCCATCATTTGCTAGGCTAAAGTGGTTTCTGAATTAATATCTATTTAACCACAATAGTTAAATATTTAAGTTATTTCTTAATGAGCCAGCACATTATACACATAGTTTTCGATCATAGCATATATATATGTGTGTGTGTGTGTGTGTGTGCACGTGCCCATGCGCGAAAGAGAGGTGAGCATAGCAAAATGTTCAGGAAAGTCAAACAGGTAACTCCAGTAGAACCTCTGTAAGTTGACCACCCAAGGGACTGTAAAGAATTAGTCAACATACGGAGTGGTCAACATAAAGGAACTAGGCCTACCGTACTGATACATATATGTGGTGCATGTTCAGTCTACGAAAATTAGGTGAGAAGGTGGTCAACTATGGAGGTTCTAATATATAACATTTAAAATAGAAGAAAAAATACTATACATTCAGTAATGTATAGTACTGTATTGATTGGGAATTTCCAATCAATATGGTAGAGTGAATTGACACAATCCATTCCACTCCAAATGCATAGAAATGCTAAATTTAAAAAAATTAAGCTGAGAGTGAAAACAATAAAGAGAAATTTATAAGAGCCATAAAAAAGGAAAAAACTCAAGACCAGAGTGATGAGTTAAAGGCAAATGACTCATGGGGGTCAGCCCCAGATGCAGGCCCAAGAGGCTGGTGTCTGATTTAACATACTTAGGCAGACAAAATAAAAGACATAAGGCCCAAGAAAAATACAGGGCCTAACCTGGGCCTTCTGAATAAAGCTGGGGGAATAGTTACCCCATGTTCAAGATGGGGATGGAATACCTCTATCCATAGGCCTGGGCAAGCCTCACAAATCTGAGGCAGTGGATAAAAGTTATTTGTGAGTCATCAAAGCCTTAACTCCAGCCCAAGATCACATGTAGGGTCTAACTTCTCCTTCCAAGTGGCACAGAAATCCAAGAGTAACATATTATCATTAAAAAATGGTCTGAGACATTAAAATCTGTAAGTTCCTGACTAATAGCAACCCCAAAACTCGCTATGGGGATACCTCAGTGGCCCAGGGTACCTAGGGTTTGCGAAGCAACGTCTCCTGCACTTGAGCTAACAACAAAAGAAATGACAAGCCTTTAGAGGAAAGAGATCACCAAACAATAAGAGCATTAGTACCTCCAGAATTAGAGATTACAGTAGATTTATCTGAAAAAGAATTTAAGATAATTGTTTACAATATTCAAAAAGATAAGAAAAGAAAAGAAAACAAAAACTATTAACAATGTCTTCCAATTTTGAGCATCGTTTTGTCCACCAAAACATCAAGAAGGAAGAATGGAAGAGCTCAGCTTTGAGGAAAGTTCATTAAATGGTACTTGAGAAGAACTTACTTATCTGGCTTGAATAAACAGTTCAGACAATGGAATACCCACTGCAGGAAATTCTGTCAATTCACGTGAGTAACATCAGGAATTCCATGGTTGTACAATCTTTTTCCTTGTGCTAGAGAGACAGCCTTTGACAAGAGTAAAAAGCAAGGAAATTTTTGAATTTGGGGCAAGATCCAGGCTGGAAGTTCTACTTGCCACTTACCAGCTTTAATCCTTTTCCAAAGTTGAGGCAAGGAGCCTTGGAAAGAGTTTTTAATTCTTCATTCTCCTTTTAAATTAAAATTAATCATTTGTTATAATTTTTTCCAGTACTGATAAACTCTATAAAATTCTTTCCAAATCATGATGACCAAATGGTTTCCTCTTTCCCTTGATTCTTGTAATCTTCAAATTAGAAATAAATTTCCTAAGCAAAGCCAAGATTGCTCTTTCTAAACAAGCTCAGGCTGCTACAATAAAACGCCATAGACTGGATGGCTTCAACAAGCGAAATTTATTTCTCCCAGTTCTAGAGGCTAGGAAGTCCAAGGTGGAGATGCCTGCCAATTCAGTCCTTGGAGGGGAGGGCTTCATTGAAAACAGCTACCTTCTTGGAGTATCCTCATGTGGCAGGTGGGGAAGGTGTGAGACAGAAGCTTTCTTGTCTCTTCTTAAAAGGACGCTAATTCCCCTTATTTGGGCTGCACCCTCGTGACCTCATCCAAACCTATTCTCTTTTTAAAGGCCTCCTAATACCATCATATTGGGTATTTTCTTCAATATGGAGAAGAATCTAATCCCAAATGAGGCCAAAATGAATCCTCTGTGGGAGGGGTTAGTAAAAATCAGTGACTAACATAACAGGCAGTGTTGATAAAGAATAGCTCATTAAATAACTAGTATAAAATTAGAAAGATAAATTTCCATTTAAAAGAACCTTGATATAATATGAAACCTAATAATTACTATGAACCTGTGTATAGAATTAATTAGCACTCAAGAACTGTGTATATTCAGTTGAATCTCATAAAACTTGCGAAAAAATAGTGTTTCAGATTTCAAACTAAAAAGCCCCAGAAAAATCATAGAGGAATCCTAGAATTAACCAAAACAGAACAAGAAAACAATGGCATTCACATGAGAAGAAATTATTATATAAACATTTTAAATTCAATATTATTTCCCTGAGAAATATGTTGTATTGTGTCATATATTTACCGTGTCATACATTGTATCACATCACTCATAATACCCAAGATCCAAAATAATAATATAACTATGGAAATTATTGGAGAGTTCAGCTTAATTTTGATTGTTATTCTTGCATAAAATATTGTCATGCTACCTTCATAAACCCTAACATCTTTAGTTGAACTTACAAGGAAAACTCACAAAGAAATTGTTTCTTTGGACAATTGTTTCATGGACTCGTTGTTCTTCCATAACACCAAGTAAGATTAATCAGAGGATTTAGTGAATATGTGGCATCCAAGGAAAACTAGGCCTAAAGGTTCTGTCCAACACTCTGACAAGACAGTGAAGAACCAAACAACAACAAATGCCCCCAAATTATTCACAAAATGTCTCCTTCAATAGCGCTTGAATAATCAGGATTTACTACCTGGAACCAATTGCTTGTGATGAAGAAAAAGATGTTCCAACAAGATTGCTTTTTTATCAAGTGAGTCAAGAAGAAAGGCTGGACCAACTCCTGAAATAGGTAGAGCACTGTACAAAAATGAGAAAGACAAAGGAAAAGAAAGTAGATTGTCTTTGGGCAGACATGAAATGAACAAGGCTATGAGTTATATTCTAACCTACTCTTGAGCCATCTAAATGGAGGCACACCAAGAACTGCCACTGCTCTTATTCCTGAGCTTCTGATATGTGAAAAAATGACAAGCTTGTTATTAGTATGAGTAATTCCATTAGAATATACATTCCATATGGGAAGAGGCTTTATCTATTTCATGCCTTGCACAAAGTAGATCTTTAACTATTTATTGCATGGATGGATGGATGGATGGATGGATGGATGGATGGATGGATGGAGTTGCTTTCCATGGAACTGCACCTATTCCTTTTTGGGTTGACATAAGCCACATCCAAAGGCCCTCAGATTCCAGCATCTTGATCTGAACACCTGCTATGGAAGCTCACCTCCAGCCTGAATTTGGGTGTGTGACAAAGGGAAAATGCACCCTCCAGGGTATGTGCACAATAGGGATGTGGGATTCATTCCTACTCTCAGCTGAGGTTCAATTTGACCTTTATAATATGAGTAATCAGGATTTTTATAAATTTTTTTCTATCTGCTATTATAAAAAACAATCTAAGCTTTATGAATTAATCTTAAACATAATTTTAAAGTAAACTGTAGAGCTTGTCTCTCTTTTCTCTTTTCTTTAAAAAGAAAAAGTTAACAGTAGATAGTTTTTAAAGGGCAATGCTTTAACATAAATTCATATATATGTTTTTAAAAAGCACATAAAGACCAATTTTTCTTCTGTTGGAATGATGTGATTTTTTTTTATTTTGTTAATATGGCAAATTACACTGAATGGTTTTTAAATATTAGGCCAACTTTGTTTGCATTTCTAGGATATCTTCCACTTTGTTATGTAGTATCTTTTTACATGTTGGATTTAATTTGCCAATATTTCATTAAGGATTTTGTAAAGGATTGTTAAGGATTCATGAGAAGTACTGGTCTACAAGTTTTGTGGGGTTTTTTGTTTTGTTTTGTTTGCTTGTTTTCAGTTATATTCTTGACAGGTTTTGGCATTAGGGCTATGTTGGCCCCCTGAGACAGTTTGGGAAGTAGTCCCTTCCCCTCTGTTTTCTGAAAGAGTTTGTATAAGCTTGGTATTTCTTCCTTAAATATTTGCTGGAATTCACCATTGAAACCACCTAGTTTCTTAGGGACAAAAGCCAGTTTTGAGGTCACTTTATGCTGGAGCCACTGTTACCCAAGGACGACCATAGAGACCACGAAAGTAACCGATAAATGGCCAAGATGAAACCTTGATGCTCATAGAAAAAGAGTCACACTCTGATTTGGGGTGAAAGATGAGCTGACTGTACAAAGGAAGTAGAAGCCTGGTTAAATAATCCCTATCCCTGTCCAGCAAGTAACAGGGTACACTCCCCACTCTCATTGCTTTCCAGAGCACACTCGGGGTCATCTGTCTTTTCTGTCCTTGGCACTCAGGACTATACTGCCTGTGTTCCTATTCTCCAGCAAAAATAAAACATCACTGAACCTTCCAAGGCATTGAAATTGGTTCAAGGAAGTAAAAACTGTCAAGAGCAAGCAGATTTGGATTATTACAGATGGACAAAAATTTTGCTTTTAATCTCCTCATTCCCAAATCTAAGTTATATTTTCAGGTCTCCATTTTATGTAAATACATAGTTGGTGTATGGGGATGACTCACTTTCTCTCTCTCTGTCTCTCTCTACTATGTGTGTGTGTGTGTGTGTGTGTGTGTATACACACGCATACACATCCTCTCTATTTCTACTTGTCACTTCATATTTTTCCCACTCTCTATTTTGTCTCAACAAAAAATACATTTGTTCCACCTAAAGAACAATGAAAATGTCTTAGTTTGAAAAACCATTCACACATGTTTCTGTCAAACAACAAGACATGGCCATAAAAGAATAAAGCCAAATTTTAATGAATAAACTAAAACATATTCATTTTCCCTGCTGGCTGCATACTTATTCTAGTGGTTTTACATTTGCAGTTCATGTAAGGGAACCTTCTCTTACCCTTGCCTTCAGCGGCTGCACCCCATCCTCCTGACAGTCCTGGGGGGGAGGGATGTGGATTACAGGAAGGGCTGTGCTGGACATTCTCCATTTGCCCCCCTAAATCACTCTCCACACTTCTCCACTCTGTTGAGTGGGTGTCTCGGGAGACTGACCCATATGGGCTGAGTACGAAGCAGACTCCCTGGCTCTCTGGCTTTTCATCAAGTTTAAGTTTGCACAAAGGGAAGCACTATCAGATTTTGAAGGCAAGGAGGAGAGTGAGCTCAGAGATGTGGCTTCCTTCCTCCCTAAAGTCCCTAGGTCCAGTGGGGAAGTTCTTACCTATGTCTCACCCTACATTCCAATAGCAGTTCCCAGCATTTTTCCCATCTGGGCCTGGAGGAGGAGGAGTCCCTATCCTTGCTGGTTTCCCATTTTCCTTTTCACATCTCATGTAAACAACCCTCTATTAAAGACCCCTCAATTGCACACACACACGTACACAGTGAGTGGGCAGTATGCTTCTTGCCCAAACCCTGACTGATGAAAGTGTCAAGTCTGCTGAACAAAGTGGATGGTTAAGCTGGTAACATGTCTTTTCGTACAAAAGATGGTTAACCCCTAAACAATTTTTTTGGCATTACCCCCTCATTGACTCTGAAATTCCTTCCAAAAGAAAAGGTCCAACATTGTTTAGAGCCGGGAACCACATCATCTGAACATCTGGTCTCCAAAGGTGACTACGCTGTTGGATGTACTGTTCACTTAGTTATTAAAATTCTGGATACTTGTTGTTTTTAACATCTCAGAGTACTATCAGAGCATTTAATGATACCTATTCATCATTTCCCATAAGAAAATAGGTACCTTAGAAATTTTGTATGCATAATCAAATTTTTGAGCTACACAGGTCCAGATAGGAATAAAAAACAGCTTATTACTAAAAATAGAGAGAAAGAGAGAGAGAGACAGATTGATTTGGGGAAAAATTTGACATCATGGGATACTGGGAAAGAAGTAAGATTGTTTCCAAAACACATATTTCATTAAGTAGACACATGTAAAATTATTTTCATGTTGTGAGGAATAAGTTGTCTATGATTTTAGTTGCAAAATATGCATATGCTGGAAGAATCATTTATTTCCTTAGACTTTTCAAGATTTTCTTTTTTAAAATATTAATATTCAAGACAAAAACTTGAAACTTGGTGTGGTGGCTAGTTCTCTACACAGAGCCAGTTAATTTCATAAAGCTGGTGTCAAGCCATTCTCTTTCATTTCTCCGTACATAATGTACTATATTGAGCTATTATTGTGGTTTAAAAATACATGATGAACATTCTGAACGTTCCCAATGTTTTTAATTTAGATTTACACAATCATAGAAATTAGAGATGGAAAAACTAGGATTCTTCCTCTTAATATGAACCGCAGTCCTTGGTCCAGGCTGGTCCTCCTTTTCTGATTAATGAGCTAAAAGAAGGGAAAATAAGCCCTCTGGATACTTGCTCCTATTATTTCAGGATTTCTGGACTAGCACTATCTCTTTAATGGAGTGCCATTACTTTGGTGACTTACCCTTAACAAATCATGTCTTTTTCTCTTGGCATTACCATTGTGTCTCTATCAACTGCAGTATATTTGAACAAAAGATGTTGTTGTTGCAATTAACTATAATATCAAGTTTGGCCTAGAAAAGACAGAGATGTGAAATTCCCAGTCCACTCAGTTTAGGGTCATGAAAACAACCAAATTCAGCCTGTCCTTTAGTCATATTTAATTCATATGATGGGATATTGGCACACATAGACTCCTGTGTGATTTTTTTAAACAATGATATCAATATATTTAACTCCTTTAAGCTGCCCTTCATGTTTCTAGTTGTTTTTCTTCTTCCCCAAGAGGCAAAATCCTACATGACTTCAGATATTCCCTTAATTTTCCTTTCCTCTCTTAACTACAGCTCCAAATTAAACTCATGTAGCTGAGTGGGACTTTGTAAATCTTCTAGACACTAACCTCATGAGGAAACTAAACTCAGAGAGTGAGTCATCATTATCCCTTTCAAAATTTCTATTATTTACAAAAAAGATAAAATATACTATACTTTTCAGAATAAAATTTGAAAAAGAATTGTGATCTATTTTCTAGGAGTTAGGTCAAATATTTTTAAAACAATTTGAAATTCTACTAAAATGTCTTATTTTAATTCAAATCAGAGTTATTTCAAAATAAGACTCATGATAAAGCTGCTCCACACCAAAGTAAATAAATGGAGAGCATCTCAAGACTAATTTGGCCCCATCTCATGTTGTGAGTTAGCTGCATATTTTCTTTTTTGCAGTTCTTGGCTGGGGCCAGGTTTGAACCCACCACCTCTGGTATATGAGTCTGGCACCCTACTCCTTGAGCCATAGGCACCACCCAAGCTGCATATTTTCATACATGTCTTTTATCCTTCTTTCTTTCTCCCCAAACACCTTGCTCCCTAATTCCTATGTAATCAACTAATTGATTGATAAAGCTGGTGTCAACTGATTGATGGATGTTATTGTCAACCTAGAATCCACAGCTCTTTATCCCAGTTTATTAAATGGTAATCCCAACCCTGCTTTGGAAAAACTTAAATTAGTATTTATTTAGCTTTAAAAATACACAGATGAATAAGGTGATTGATCTTGGCAGAAAGAAGCCAACACGTATCTGATGAAATATAAAATGGCTCAAAAGTGAACACACGATTTAAACATTAGCATGGGAAGAACTCTAGTAGACCCAACCATCCTCTTTAACCAGAGTTGTCCTGTTGAGTGTTCAGCTTAACATGAGCACTCATGATCAATCACTGCAATGAAGCAGGTAAAATGCTTCCACTTCAGCTTACCTATGAATTTACAGAAAAGAGTATGTTCTCTCTTTGGTTAGAAAAACTGCTTATGGTTGGTTCTTATGGAATAGACTTAGTGCTAATTATAAATGCTTCCCATATTATATATGGCTTATTTGACATTTGTTTCTCTGATTCTTTAAATAAACAGTGGTCTCTCTCCTAATACCCTCGATTTGTCTAAAATAATAATTAGTTAAACCTAAAAATGTTTTCCTCTTTATAACTTGTCTGACATTCCTTGGAAAGAATTTTTAACCAATAGGAAAAAATGAAAGTTTATACTGGAGAACATTTTCTTAAGTTGATGGGGCCAGGTCAGTGGGTTTGAAACCTGGCAGCGCCTATAAATTTTAATTTCACTTCATTTTGAAATTTTGCTGAGTGAATAGAACTAAATAAAGGAATCAGAGAATGATTGATTATAGGAATCTTTTTTCAAATATTGCCTAAAACACAGAGAACAGACATCAGAAAGAGTAAGTTTAAAGACAGATTAAACAGAATTTTAGAAAGACAGATGCTAACAAAGTTTATAGGATGAAAAGAGAGACCTACAAAGAAATATGTTATTCCTCTTGGTTATAACTGATATTTCTTTCCTGTACTATATAGTCAATAGTTAGATGGACTTTGCTAAAGGGATATTTTAGTAATAAAAGTATAAATCTGGATTAAAAGAGTGAAATGAGAAGATTGACGGATTTACATAAATTATTCCTCAGCCTAACACACTTGAATACAATTTTTTGCATTCCCCGAGATATGAAACCATTTCCTCTCTCAGTAGATGTCTTCATTTCCAAGACTTGCTCCTTGGGGGAGTCATGAACCCTGTAATTTTTCACAAACTGAGAATGTCTAAAAACATTGTGACAGATTAGAGACAGGAGAACAACCATATGGAAGGGTCAAGGATCACATAAACAGAGACCGAATCACTGAGGCAACATATGGAATATTCTAGTGGAAAAGACTTCAGGAGAATGATGAATTTTAATCTGAATTTCCCTCTACACCTCTTTGGAGTGAGTGCTTTTCTGTCTCTGTAGAAGGAGTCTACAAGTCAAGGTCAGAAGAGTGACCACAGATGCATGGGAAACCTACAATGTCAGAGACCAAAGCAAGCAACAATGGGACTGACTAGTTCTCCAATTCTCTTCCATCACAGGCCAACAAATAAATAAATGTATAATGCTCAGACACAAAGAAAAGGATAAATACCATTTCCAAGAAAATTACATGAGTAGGGAATCCTACAGGGTAGAAGGAGCAAAGTAAGAATTTGCCATAGGGAAGTGACCAGCCTTAGCACAGTTTAAAAATTCATCCCATTTCAATCACCAGACCCTTGTTGGAGCCCCTACTATGTAGCAAGCCATGTGGCACAATCCAAGGCTAGGAGAGGGAGGAAAATAAAAAACAAAGAGCAACGGGAAAGGTAATTTTCCCTAGGCAATGGAGATAAAATCAGACAAAACACAACCTGCATGGTTTCAATTGTCCAAGAAAAGATCACTCCTAAGAATATGATGTTTTCAGCTTGAATAACTAGTTCAGCAATGCTTATTCAGCCCTTTGGTCAGGCCCCCTGGGCTTGGACTCTAGTAACAATCTCCTGGTACTCACTAAACATGGTAGTCCTCTCAAAGGGATTAATGAGACCAAGAATAGCTTTCTCAGTGGTCATGCCTGGAAACCTGATGGAAAAAAATATGGATAATTTAAATGTGTAACAGGCAAAAAGAGGCATGAAATCAGCAATACTCTCTCAAAAATTGTTGTAACTCTGTACTTGGGAACAAGTCGACAATGTAACTCACAACATTCATTTGTCAAATTAATTCAGTGTGGCTCAGATAGGAGTATAGTGCATGAATGAAAGTAACCAATAAGTACAAGAGGGGAGATGGCTCCTAAAAAGATGAAATAATAGCTAGTTGGATGCCATAACGTGTTAGATCTGTCAGATATTTTCAGAAGAGTTAAGTATCTCAACTTTGTGGAACCTCTTTCTTCATGGATATATCTTAATTTAAGCACATGTCCAAAACCAGATCCATTATTCTAAAATTCCAATATGGAGGGATATAATTCAGGTTTGTTCGAGGGTCTCAAGAAGCTCAAAGACAGGAGAACTAACTACATTGTGGATGTCAGAGAAAGCTTCACAGAGGAGGCAAATCTTGAGCGGCCTGTTGAAAAGTGAGTAGGAGCTCACAAGAGGAATGGGTGCAGAAAGAACAGAGTACCCAAGAGGCAAGGAGACAGGAAGTGTAGGGGATGTTTTAAGAACTTCAAAGAACACAGCTGGTATAAGGAAGGGGTGACAGGAGATGCAACAGAAGAGGAAGCAGGGGTCAAATTATGAAAGACCCTTTTTGAATTTAAGTTGCATCCAGTGATCAATGGAGAGTTACCGAAAGATTCAAAGGAGAGTAATGTGGTCATGTTCGTGTTTCCAAGAGATCCCACTGGAAGCAGTGTGGAGAGCAGATCAGAGGCATGGGAGACTGTCAGTTACACTCAGTAAGGACTGGACAAAAGTTGTGGCTAAGGACAAAAACCGTGGTAGGGACATTTCAGGGACATGGGCAGATGGGAGAGAGAGTACAAAGGGAGACTCTTTGGGACTTCCTAAGACAGCAGACAGTGGGAGTAAAGGAGAGGGAGGAATTAAGGATAATTCTTAGAATTCAAGCTTGTGTGATCCGTTGGACAACAGCCAAGTGACCAAGATCCCAAGAAGAGGCGGGGCAGGCTTTGGGAAGAGTGAGAACTCCTTTGGACACAACGAGGTCCCGGTGGGTCTTTGTGGTGTAGATCTCAAGGAGGAACTGAAGATACAGAACTGAAGCTCAGAGGATAGGTCTCCTCAGAGGTAAGGATTCAGGAGTCAGAGGCCTGGCTGTGGTGTGCCATGGGAATAACAGGCACATCTGAGTTGAGAGGGCTGAGGACAGAGCTGTGGGGCCTGAAGCAGCATCCTGGGACAAGTCTGTATGGAAGCTACCCTAATCAGAGGGAGAAAGGGATGGATGGTGATCCCAAGAGAGGGTTTCCACCCTTTGGGAAGTTCAGGGACAGGATCTGTAGGAAGGAGTCATTCAGCAACACAATCATTAGGAACTAGGTAGACTGATAGCAATGGTTTTGTGGTATGTGAGGGCCACCACCACAACTGGGACACCGATACAGAATTGAAAGTGGCCCCGTGAACCAGAGCACAGGCTCAAAGTTGATGAATAAGATCCTAGCGTGTGGCAAAGTGTGCACGCTTGTGTATACAATCAATCCTCATTATGCCCAAATCCTCTGTTTGCAAATCTGCCCACCAAAAATTTATCCAAATCTCCAAAGTCATCTCAGCACTTTGGGGGTCATTCATGAACATGTAGGCAGTGACAAAGTTTTGATCTCCTGACGTGCATGTCCCCAGCTGAGGTGGAACAAGTTGACACTCTGCTTTCCTGGTCCAATTCTCACCCCATGGAGAAGTCTCCTTTCCGCGGTCTCCTTACTGCCAAGTTTTCGCATGTTTGCACTTTTTGCTGGTGATTTAGCTATTTAATATGGCCCCTAGCCATGGGCCTAAAGTGCTGTCCAGCACTCCTAAGCACAGAAAGACTGTGTTGTCCCTTATAAAGAAAATGCATGGGTTACATAAGCCTCTTTCAGGCATGAGTCACAGAGCTGTTGGCCATGAGTCCAATGTTAATTAATCACAGTATATATTAAATAAGTATCTTTAAACAGAGACACACATAAACTAAGTTGTGTATTAATTGTTTGATAAAAAGGTCTGCGACCAGAGGCTCACAGGAATCTAATCCTGCATTTCCTTTAGGAGCAATTGTCCAGTATTTGATCACCACAAATACTGCAAATGGAACAGAACTACTGCAAATAATGAGATTTGACAGGACAGGTATGAGGCTGGAATGAGCCAAGAACCCCATCAGTCCCAAATGAAACTCCCAATTTACTCAAAAAAGGTTCATTATACAAACACAGAAGTTTGGGGCTTGGGGAAGAATTGAGCTTTTATTTAGGTTCCTCGGGCAAAAAAAGAAAAAATTTTTTTTGTTTGAACCACATGATCATTGATTGCAGTCCTGTGGCCTGAAGATGTAAAAGTACATCATGGAGTCCAGGGACCCAGAGTGCTTGTATATACTTGCTCTGTGACTTTGGATAAACATTTTCCCTCTCTGAATCCTCATGAAATGAAGCAATGACAACAGGTGACCCCTCAGATCCCTGTGAGCGCCGACAGTCCATGATTCTGCCATCAGTCCCAAAGCAACAGTTTGCCATCAGCTGTGACTTCGAGATTGCATACAGCTCGTGAAGAAGTATTTACTGGATGTGCATTTCCTGCGTTTTCCACAATAGCACGAGGACAGAGTCATCAGATTATTGATTTGAAGATCCTGAGACTCTTGTCTAGTTTGAACTTCAGTGACAGGAAATAAACCCAAAGGAAAACTGTAAAACTGACAAAGTGAAATATCCTCAATGATTTCAAACTTAATGGAATTAAAAATAGAAAGAAACAGAACAAAGAGAAGAGTGCCTAATTGTAGTTATTTAAAGCGAATGGTTTGAGTGATCGAAACTGGACCCAAGCGATGAGCATGCCAGGCTGCTCTGAGCATCCAGACTCTGTCTTTTAGGCTTCTCCAGAGAACCTCAGCATATCTCACCACCAACCGCATGCTCCATTAAGCACTTGGCAAAGGACTGGATGGACATGTGTAACCCAGACGTGTCTGTGGAAGGCTAGTCTTCCCAGATGGAGTCCTCATCTTAAGAATGTGTGCAGGATTAAGATGTAATCCATGGTTTCAAAGAATACAATGATGCACGAAATAAAATGCCCAAGTTCAGTTTTACGCCAAAGAATTCTTCAACTCTAGTGGATACATTAATAAACAGAATCCTGTATCTAGTGAAAAGTATTCCATCTAAATTGTCAAAAGATAACTCCAGGCAGTAATGGAAAAGCCTGGGAAAATGACACATACACACACACAGGAAAATCGCCTTGCTTTATCATTTTCTGCAGCCAATGAGAAATTGCCAGAGCTACAGACAGACACAGTCCCTTCCCTGGCCACACAGTCCTCCCCGCCTGGAGGGCATCTATATGCTCGGGTGTACCATCAGCAACTAGGGCACAGTCAACACTCAAACACGTGGACCTACGAAGAAGCCCCAGCAGGCTCTGGCTGCGAGCTCAGTGGCCCGGGCTAGGGACTTTGAGATGCCAGGACCCCAAGATGCGGTCTGAAGACAGTGTGGACGCCAGGTAAGCATCTGTCGTGGTCCCTCGGGCTCGTCCCCGCCATGGCAGGGACACAGCTGGCTCAGCATATGTGCAGGTCTCTCAAGGTGCCGTTTTGTGTTTTCTCCACGGAAGATAGAGCACGTGTCTTTTCATGGCTCTCCTAACCACCTGTCCAGCTCTAAATGTCTCAGCACATCAAATGCTGTCCCCTCTGGATGATTCAAAAAGCACAGTATATTGTGATGTTTGTAACACACACCTATACCTGTAAATTTACGAAAACTCAATGGACTGGACTTTAGGGGGTAAGAGGGAAGTTTCTCCTACACAGAAGCGCTGAAGAGGTCCAATGAACAGAATCACTGCTTTACTGAGATACAACTATATCTTCTTATTAATATTTATACAATACAGAAAAGCATAATCACTGTTCTGTCTCCATTTATTGTGAAAGCTCTATGACCCTCGGACTCAATGTTTGTCTTTGGCACCTGGCCCATTACCTGGCATCTAGGGGACGACCAATAAATATTTGTTGAATAAATAAATCTGATTCACTCTCTTCATCTACAGAACTTCAGGACCTTTGCTGTCAAGAACTGGTTTAACTCCAAAACGCACAGTTTAAAACAGACCTGTGTTCCCTACCCCACGTCTCTTTCTGTGACTGCAAATGTTTCTAATCTTAGGAAATGCACGCGGTCACAGGCTGTACAGCGTGTGCTGGGCTAGACTTCAAGATGAGGACCCCATTTACTTGCACAGGCTTTTCAGAAGGTGCTGTGAGCTTTCAGCTTTTGGCTTCAGGCAGCAGCTGAGCAGCTGTGAGAGCAGGCACCAGCCTGAGGAGGGTGGGGACAGCCAGCCATCACCTTTCCCACAGACGATCTTCAGCACGCAGCCGCACTGGAAGCGACCAAGACCACGGCCTTCCAAATTAGTTTACTTCACTCTTGTCACCTTTTCCTCCTTAGATGTCATGGCACTCCGACTACTACACACCAAGAGGACCCTCAGCCCTGTTGGGAGCTGGGAACAGAGAAAAGATAGGATCCATTTTGTCTCTTTGCCCAAGATAAAAAGGTACCAGAAACATGTAGATTTGTTTTTCATTGAAAGGTCTGACCCCATAACGAAAGTAACCATCCAAAAGAAAAATAGTTTTCAAATCATAAACTTAGTGCAAAGACCTGGAATAATATTGTGATTGTGTTATGTTAGATGAAAGAGAGGAAAGCGGGCGGCGCCTGTGGCTCAGTGAGTAGGGCACTGGCCCCCTATGCCAGAGGTGGCGGGTTCAAACCTAGCCCCAGCCAAAAACTGCAAAAAAAAAAGAGAGGAAAGCATAAAGCCTCACACACAGTAGACGCGGGTCTGGTGATCAGTCCAGACATGCTGGCTCGGCCACTGTGGACTAGCACTGTACACAGTGTTCTCCCGCTGCACCGGCCCCTTCATCTGGGGCCCACCAGCCATCCCCACTAGCCAGCCACTAGAGGTTACGACAGGTCAGTGCCCCTTCACATTTTATAAATATCGTCACTGAGTATGATCCTACTTTTTACGTATATATATTTCTCTGTGTGTGTGTGTATAAGAGAGAGGGAGAGAATACACCAACATACAAAGCCATGATTATACTGAGAATCGGAATTGTGGTGATTTTATTTCCTTCTTTATATTCTCTAGGGTTTCCACAGTTTTCTACACTAAGCATATACAACCTTTATGGCCAGTGAAGAGAAGAGTGAGAATGTTTATTTGGTGAAAGAGAGAGAGCCTTAAACGAAAATAAATCATCGCATTATTCACTCATACCTAATTCATTCCTGGTAGCAATTGACTAAATCTGATAGCCACTAAATTTAATGAATATGTCTTGGTTGCCTACTATGAACACAGCATACAGAATACCAAGTAATATAAAACATGACCTCTGTCAAGGAGTTCACCATCTACTTGGGTGGTAAGACACCCTCCCCATACACACACACACTCTCTACCCTTCTGATCTTTCCTCAAATATCATCATGCCCTGGAGGCCTGCCCCGACCAGCCTGCTTAGTACTGCAGCCCCCGCCCCACCCGGCGAGCCAGACTCTCTTTATCTGGTCCTCATCTTTCTCTTTCTTTCCTTACCACAAGGCAGCTTCCTACAGAGCCCTGAAACAGCAGTCCGAGGTGGTATATTTACAGCACCAATGGGGCTGCAGGCTGTCAGCAAGGAACAGAGACCTAGATGGTTCCAAGAAATTGCTCTGGAGGAAGTGGAACAAAAGGATGAGGAGGAAGAGAACGTCAGACTTGCAAGAATTAATTCACCTAATACTCAGGCACCAAATCTCTGGGGATAAATGAAAGACCACAGAAGAGCAAGCTGATATATTTTATCAAAGGGCACCTCAGTCATAGTAACTACTTCACTTGACATTAACAATTTCCGGTATAGGGAAACTGAATCCCTTCATTCCAATGATTACCAAAGCTAAGGTTCTCTAACCAAAAATCAACCTGGATGTGAATTCAGGGCCAACACATGTTACCTCTGAGACCCATGGCAAGATATTAATGCCCCCAAGGCTCAGTTTCCCCATCTACAAGGGAGGGTAATAGCAGAGCCCAATGAAAGAGATTGGATGACAGGGTAATCATACTTCACACAGGGCCTGCAGGGATGAAGGGGGCAGAGGAGAGAGGACCAATCTGACTTTGGCTGCACGCAGCCCTGCGGGGGAGCCAGCCCCTCCCTCTGCTGTGTCAGGCCACTCACACCTGCCTCTTCTGCATTCTTTTGTATGCAAGGCTGCGTGTGACAACCACCACACAGCGACAGTCCCAACATCTGCTGCTGTGTAAGACACAGGTCTTTACTAACTTCCACCCCTTTTCTGCCAAGGGAGACCGTTTTGCCAGCCCCTGTACACATCTGACGTGGAGGGTAGCAAAACAAGTGCTGAAATGCCAGCGGACTCACACGACGGGACAGTGAAGACGCCCTCAGTGTCCCAGGCGCCTGGAGAACAGCTAGCTCTCCTCCCACCCCGAGCCGCAGGACATCTCCGGAACTGCGTGATTTGTAGAAAGAATCCCCTAAGTGACAACCTTTCCCTCCAGCCATCAGGGGACCCTCAGAAAGGGAGGCAGGGGAAGCTTCCTTAATCATGCCAAGGTATGAGGAACGTGTCTGGGCTTCAGGGAGCTTCAAAGGCTCTTATAATGCAGTTTTAAGAAGTTCAGACAGAAGAGATAATTTGGCCTTCCATGTCTTTGTGAGACACCACCCTCTTTGGCAGTGCTTGAAATTAGTTTCCTGGCTTGGCACCCGTAGCACAGTGGTGAAGGCGCCAGTCACATACACTGAGGCTGGCGGGTTTGAGTCCAGCCCGAGCCAGCTAAGCAACAATGACAACTACAACAGAAAAATCGCCAGGCATTGTGGAGGGCATCTATACTCCCAGCTACTTGGGAGGTTGAGGCAAGATAATTGCTTAAGCCAAAGAGTTTGAGGTAGTTGTGAGCTGTCATGTCACAGCACTCACCAGCGAGTGACATAGTAAGACTCTGCATCAAAAAAAAAAAAAAAAATTAGTTTCCTTCCCTAGGACAAAAACATCAACTGTCTTTCTTGTCCCAAAGGAGAATGATTGTTTGGGGTGCCAGAACACAAGTGTTATCATCTTCTCTGCCCTCCCTGGGCTTGGGATACGGGACTGTCAGCTCATGCAACATTTATATTCCATAGTGCCACAGTTGACCAGACAGAAATTCAATTTTAATTTTACTCCTACCTTTGGTCAGTCCTTGAGTGAAGCATGGCTTGGTCACTACAGTTAACATGTCATTCTTGTATACAGCCTCTCTGATCCAAGAAAAAACTTTAATAATGTCATGAATCTAAAACTACAACAAACCATTCTAATTGGACCCAGAACTGAATGCATTTTTAAACTCAATTTTGAATGAAGCTGTTTCTTTTCTTTTTTTTTTTTTTGAAGACAGAGCCTCAAGCTGTCACCCTGGGTAGAGTGCTGTGGCATCACAGCTCACAGCAATCTCCAACTCATGGGCTCAAGCAATTCTCCTGCCTCTGCCTCCCAAGTAGCTGGGACTACAGTCACCTGCCACAATGCCCAGCTATTTTTTGGTTGCAGCCGTCATTGTTGTTTGGCGGGCCCAGGCTGGATTCGAAACCGCCAGCTCAGGTGTATATGGCTGGCGCCTTAGCCGCTTGAGCCACAGGTGCCAACACAAAGCTGCACTTTTTTTTTTTGTTTTAATTGAATCATAGCTGTGTACATTAGTGCAATAAAGGGGTACATTGTGCTGGTTTCATATACAATCTGAACTATTTTCATCAAACTGATTAACATAGCCTTATGGCATTTTCTTAGTTATTGTATGAAGACATTTGTACTCTGCATATAGTAAGGTTCGCCTGTACCCTTCTAAGATGCACCGTAGGTATAGCCCAACCAATTATCCTCCCTTCACCCCAACCTCGCCCCTCCACTCCCCTCCCTGGCTCCTTTCCCCATATTCTTGTGCTATAATTGGGTTATACCCTTCGTATGAAAGCTATAAATTAGCTTCATAGGAGGGCCAAGTACATTGGATACTTTTTCTTCCATTCTTGAGATACTTTGCTAAGAAGAATATGTTCCAGCTCCATCCATGTAAACGTGAAAGAGGTAAAGTCTCCATCTTTCTTTAAGGCTGCATAATATTCCATGGTATACAAGTACCACAATTTATTAATC
>CAUYON010177925.1:0-23016 GCA_963573935.1 Arctocebus calabarensis | reverse complement strand
TTGAGGCAGAGCCTCAAGCTGTCACCTTGGATAGAGAGCTGTGGCATCACAGCTCACAGCAACCTCCAATTCCTGGGCTCAAGCGAGTCTCCTGCCTCCGCCTCCCTAGTAGCTGGGACCACAGGCGCCCGCCACAACGCCTGGCCATTTTTTTTTTTTTTTTTTTTTTTGGTTGCAGCCGTCATTGTTGTTTGGCAGGCCTGGGCTGGATTCGAACCCACCAGCTCAGGTGTACGTGGCTGGCACCTTAGCCTGTTGAGCCATAGGAGCCGAGCCTTATTACCCTTTCTTTCTTAGCTCCCTCCTCCCACTTCACACTGAACTTGAACTATAATCCCTAGGTAGGATTACAATAAGGAGTCTGCTCTTTTAGCTTGGGAGTTTATTTTATGGTTGGCAGGTGATGTGTTAAGATGATATAAACCCTACATTAGTAAATAATGTGATTGTTAAAGATTAGTCTTCAAAAGAACGCTACCATACTCTTGTAAAAATTTAACCTTACAGCCAGGAAGTGACATAAATGTTGGTTAACAGTCTTGCTGCTGCTTGTAAACTCAGAAGCAGACCGAGAGATCAGGAATTTAGTCAGAAATCTGACTCTCTTTTGTTCAATGAATTACATACATTTGGAAAGGAAGAGCATTATTACAACATTCCTATTTTAGCCAGTCTCCTTTTACCAAAAAACAAATGGAAAAAAATACAACAGGTTTAAGGTTATCTTTCCTCCACACATATTCCTTCACTCGATGTTTACTTCCAAAGGCAGAAATGGCTTCTGTATTTAACAACCAAAAGAAGTTCTAATTTCTAGTCTGATAGGGGCAGTGCGTGTGGCTCAAGGAGTAGAGCCCTGGCCCAATATTCCGGAGGTGGAGGGTTCAAACTTGGCCATAGCCAAAAAATTGCAAAAAAAAAAAAAGGAAAAAAATTTTTTTTTCTAGTCTGATAAATTATTAATTTTAAACAGTTAAAAATATTGCGGCCAAAGTCTGGATTTTGACACTACATGAAAATAACAGCATCTTTTCATTTTTGCAGTTTTTGTCCGGGGCTGGTCTTGAACCTGCCATCTCCGGCATATGGGGCTGGCGCCCTAGTCCTTTGAGCCACAGGTGCCGCCCAACTGTACCATATTTTGTTAAACCAAAGGATGCCATGTATTGTAAGACATATCTTGATTCCAGATATGTTAAAAATTCAAAATAAATTATGCGTCTTAGACTAGATGAAATGCATGTAGCACAAAAATTCTTTTAAAAATTGTGAGTAAATAAAATGTAGGACATTCCCTTCCTGTTCCAAGGACTGTTGGACATAGCCACACGTTGAATCTTTCCCAATAAAATGACATCATTCTTTCAGAAAAAAGTGAACATTTCATGATGTATCTGAAAATAGCCTTATTGGTTTTTTTATATCCACAAAAGATAATGGGATCATTACCTTTTGATGGGATTCAATCTGCAATATCTTCAGAGTTATTTTTTAATATTTTTGCTGTTCAAATCTCATGTTTGTATTACTGTGCAAGCAAGTGAGGCTTGGGCTCGGCACCTATGGCTCAAGTGGCTAAGGCACCAGCCACATACACCTGAGCTGGCGGGTTCGAATCCAGCCCGGGCCTGCCAAATAACAATGACAGCTGCAACCAAAAAACAGCCAGCGTTGTGGCGGGCACCTGTGGTCCCAGCTACTTGGGAGGCAGAGACAGGAGAATCGCTTAAGCTCAGGAATTGGAGGTGGCTGTGAGCTGTGATATCACAGCACCCTACCCAGGGCGACAGCTTAAGGCTCTGTCTCAAAAGAAAAGAAAAAGAAAGTGAAGCTTGTAAGTGCGGGCTATATTATTCTAAGAGGAATTTGCTAAATTAAAATTTAAGCATATATTATCCAGTTGGCATTTTATGTCCATGGGTTCTGTTCTGTTTTGTTTTGTTTTGTTTTGTTTTGCAGTTTTGGCCAGAACTGGGCTCGAACCCACCACCTCTGGTATATGGGACCAGCACCCTATTCCTTGAGCCACAGGCCCTGTCCATGGGTTCTTTATCCGCAGATTGAACCAACCAGGGATTAAAGATATTTGGGGGGAAAACACAATAATAAGTAACACAACAATAAAAAAGTGCTATATTTAAGATATAATACAACTATTTATGTAACATTTACACTGTATTAGACATTGTAAGTAATCTAGAGATGATTAAAGTATACAGGGGGATGTGTGTACGTTATATTCAAATACTGTGTAGTTTTATAGGAGACTTGAGCACCTTTAGATTTTGGTATCCATAGGAGGTCTTGGTCCTGAAACCAGTCCCCTGTGGCTATTGAAGGACAACTAACTGTATAGATGCTTCTCAGCTTATGACAGGGCTACGTCCTGATAAGCTCTTCGTAAGTCCAAAGACCATAAGACAGAAATCTTAAGTCCCTTGGCTGGTCAACTTACTGTATTAATAAAAAATATTAAGTTGCAACATCTGCATATTAAAAGTTATATAACATTAAAATAGATATGTGTTATTATTCGTGGAGGAAATATAATATTGTAGAGTGAGTTTGGGAGGATGGTAATACTTTAATACAGTAGAACATCCATAGGTGACCATCTCCCTGCACTGACCACCTCCCTAAGTTGACCTAAGTTTCATAGACTAGACAGGCCCCACATGTGTGTATCAGAAGTAGGCCTAGTTCCCTATGTTGACCATCTCCACATGTTGACCAATTTGTTACAGTCCCTTGGGCAGTCAACTTACTGTATTTATAAAACTTTGTTGGACTCTTGATTTAATCACTGGATTTACATGTTGGGAATTATTCTCTTACAAATTAATTTTGTACTTTGATAGGTTTTACTGCTCTTCTTTCCTCTAATTCTTTTTTTTTGTGCTTTAATAATCTCATATGTCCCTATTTTTTTTCCAGATTACTATCTTGGATGCAAAACGGAGCATGAACATTGGAATATTTCTTAAACAATTCAAGAAGTAAGATTTTTGCACACTTTTGAAACTGTAGTCATATCCATGCTATCAGTAGCAGAGTCCGTGGGTATGCCAACCTAAAATTCAAATTCTAATAGGAGTGAAAGTCATTCCTTAACCCTTCATATCCCTCGTAGACATGTGACTCGATGAGTCTACAAGAGTCTATTACTTTCTGTCTTCCTTCATGAAAAGGTAATGTAGTGGCTTGAAGTTTGTGGAGAATTGCCCCAGGGCGTCCATTCTAGCCTGTCACATCAGGGAATTTATAGATTTGCTCCTTCAGTGGAGGCTGGACTGATGATTCAAATAGTGGTTGAATTTATGGCTGTATTTACTTGTTCTAAAGACATAGAGGACTCTGCAGGGGTTCCAAAGAGACCAGAGGAGATTATTTTTCTTCTCCCAGTGGTTGTTGCTGCTTTCAAGCCTTTTGGAATCCAGGGAGTGTGGCTCCCTGGGTGAGAAGGACTCTGAGTGGTGTGTCAGGGTCCCCTTTCCCCAGCAGTGGGGCTGTTGTAAGCAAAACCACCTGCAAGATTGGGAAGGAGGCAGGACGGGGAGGAGCGAGGAGGAGATGTGTCTCCTGGCTTGTGTCTCTTTTGGCACTCCAGCAAATGTGAAATGGAATGTGATTCATTATCTGTTCAAGGTCTCCTCAGTCCATTGTAGAAGATATTCATCAAGGAAAGACTGAGCATTATGGATCAGAGACATTGCGAGAATTTCTTAAGCTTTTGCCAGAGTCTGAAGAGGTAAGGAATTTGGCGCTTGAGTTTTGGGTGTTAGGAGTGATCATAAAAGTTTAATATCTGTAGGAGTGTCAAAACTCACCTGGAGAGGGTAAAATCTCCTAGCCAGAGCCAGAGTTCTCACACATAAAAGTAAAAAGTGACCTAGTAGAAAGGGCATGGGTTATGGAATCAGAGAATCTAATTTCAAATTCAAGCTGTATCCTTAATTGAGAAACTTGGACAAGGTTCTTAACTCCTGTGAACTTTAGTTTTCTCACTTGTAAAAGGAGGATAATGATGCTTACCTCATTGGATTGTCAAGATGATTAAACCCTAGTTATGCATCTAACATGGTTCTTAGCACGCAGGAGCTCAACATATTTTAGTTTCCTTTCTATCGTCTAAAGTTGACCTTTACCTGGGTTATTCAGTAATACGTACAGTTTTTTAAAAAAATAAAAATAAAATCATTTTTTAATAAGGATGCCCTAAAAATTTGGGGAGGCAGGTAAATTGCTAATAAATATTGTCTACATAATGAACTTAAAGGTGGAAATTGTTGTGCTAGCAATGCATAACTATAATATAGGTTCTTTGTTTTGTTTGGACTAAATTAATTGAATAGTTGAATGGTAAATAGCAGGAATATCTTGATAGGAGAAAAACAGAATAACAGTTATTAAAAACCTTCCAAATTGGGGATATTGTCCTTTATGTCTGAAAAAAAATTCCTTGAAAAAATTTAATAGGAAATAACATGAATGCATGTGCTTGTACACATTGAAATAATACAGAATCTTATAAAGTTTTTTATTTTATAAGTAAAAGCAAACGGTGCCTTCTTATATAAGTTATCCTTCTCACACTTCTGAATCCTCCCTCCCCTTCCCACTCTTCTTCCCACATATAATTTATAAAACTTGACTTCAGTGCCATTAATAACAAGAGAGTTATATTTGTACCTTTTCTTTTACATTGATTAATGTTAAACTCACAATGCCAAGTTTAGGATCTTAGTAACTAGAGACTCTGGTTTTATCTGGGTATATCTAAAACCTGGAGTGCTCTCTCTAGCATTCAAGTTTTCTGTTTGCAAATTAAGTATAATTAGCCTAAGCCAGGATTAATTAATGGCAATTATTAATGTTAGTAAAAGATTTTAAAGTCTTAAAGGAAAGGTACATTAAATCATAATTTACTCTGGATTATGCAAACTGGACAGACCTCAATCGTTCTGTTATATAAAGAATGGGAGTTCCACAATCCTTGTGAGGATAGATAGGTTTTAATTCATTAGAATTTTTTTTTTTTTTTTGTAGTGAGACTCTGTCTCACTTCATCGCCCTTGGTAGAGTGCCGTGGCGTCACACAGCAACCTCCATCTCCTGGGCTTAGGCGATTCTCTTGCCTCAGCCTCCCTAGTAGCTGGGACAACAGACACAACGCCCAGCAATTTTTCTGTTTTGCAGTTCAGCCGAGGCCGGGTTTGAACCTGCCACCTTCGGTATATGGGGCCAGTGCCCTATTGGATGAGCCACAGGCGCCGCCCAATTCATTAGAATTTTTATAATATTTACTTGCTTCTGAAACCGTATTCCTGCTCCAGCTGCTTTCATCACTCCTCTTT
The DNA here is from genome assembly GCA_963573935.1 of Arctocebus calabarensis. Classification (NCBI taxonomy): domain Eukaryota; kingdom Metazoa; phylum Chordata; class Mammalia; order Primates; family Lorisidae; genus Arctocebus; species Arctocebus calabarensis. The sequence goes on along the minus strand of CAUYON010177925.1, from coordinate 17,662 downwards.
AGGACAGCTCTGCATACCTAGTCCTAACTGACGTCATTTTTTTTTTTTAAGTGAGGATCAAATTTGATAAGCCATGTGAAAGTGCTCAGAAAAGCTCTAAATTGCTAAGGGAATGAAAGTTAGGCTTGAGGAAGGCTTTCTAAGAGGTGGGAAGCTGAATAGGATGTTCTTAACATCTTCATTTAAAAACATGATTAGAAAATGCAAAGGGATTTTTCAGCAAATCAGGTTAGCTGTTGAATCTCTCACATTTTAAAGATTCTGAGGGGTGAGGGTGTTGTGTGTGGGATATAATTCAAGAGGAAGAATGTAAAGGACAAGATGACTGAAACCCACCGAAGCACAGCCTGAGTGCCTAAGGCTGCCTCCCCCCAGGCAGTTGGCTAACTGGGGCATGTGTCTTGCTGAGACAAAACACAGTGGGACCCTGTAAGCCTTCCCAGCTACCAAAGCACGCCCTCACTGCTGCAGGGCCCCTCCCCCTCCTGCTGCAGGGCTATCCTCAGCCTGAATATCTGACGAGTTTGCTCACACTCATTCTCTGAGTTTACATTACTGACTCCAGGCTTCAGCTCACACACACCCTCCAAACTCAACTGGGAGCTTCCTTCTGCAGGAACACCCTGACAGTCCCAGGGGCTGCTTGGAGCCCCTCCCTGAATGCTCTGGGGTAGCTGTGCTGGTGGGAGGGCATCTCAGGAAAAGCCAAAGCCATCTCAGGACTGATGCCTGCTGCAAGATTGGGTTCACTGTGAATGCTTTGTGGCCCTGGCACAACCTGGACCCAGGGCCAACCCTGGAGTCTCTGAGTCTCTGGATGCAGGCTGTAGAATGGGGATGAAGCAAAGGAGGAGACTGGGCCAAGCAAGAGAGATTAGGAATGTGGCAGAAATATGTTAGTGCTAATGGATATGGCAGTGCCTGTTAGATAATTGCACAGCTTTGTATATCCCGATTACCCACTGAAAAGCTCAAACTTATGGCCCGCCCCCTACTACTCTTTGCACCAGAGCAGTAACACCTTATTGGCTGTTCTACCATCCGGACACCTCTCCTAACCGAGACTATATCAGATGTCCTTGTCTTCTGCGCTCTCTCTCTCTCTCCTCTCCCATCCCCCGTGTGTGTCTCTTCTCCTCTCCTGTTCTCTCTCTCTCTCTCTCTCCCCTCTCTCATCCCCCATGTGTGTGTGTCTCTCTCTCCCTCCTCTCCCATCCCCTGTGTGTCTCTCTCTCCTCTCCTGTTTTCTCTCTCTCTCCTCTCTTCCTCCGTTTCTCTCTCTCTCTCCCCTCCTCCTTAATGCTGCTCTGCAGCTTCCCCCGCCAATAAAGACCTTTCGTACAAGCCTTGGTGTTCTGTAAATTTTGTGCTGGTTGAGTGCCCCCCCTTTCAGTGCCTACATAACCACTTGTTACTAAGCCGAGGTGTATGTAACACTGCATGCTCCTTTTTTTTTTTTTTTTGTTTTGTTTTTGGCCAGGGCTGGGATGAACCCGCTACCTCCGGCATATGGGGCCGGTGCCCTACTCCTTTGAGCCACAGGTGCCACCTTGCATGCTCCTTTTTAGCACCAGTAAGGACTAAACATTGAGTGCACCTCTGTGCCAGGGAGGCAGCATGAAGTGAGATGAGATAATATGTGCTTAGCCTAGAGCCGGGCACACAGAAAGTCAATAAATCATAGCAGTGACTCTTCTGTGTTTTTTTCATTTAATCCTTGCAGCAACATTATAAGGGATTCCTCATTTTAGAAATGAGAAGCTGAGGCTCACACAGGTTAGCCATAACCTGCCTAGAGTCACATGATTGTGGGCTGACAGAGGAAGGGGTGTACTTGAACCCTGACCCCACTGGCCTTGCTGAGGCTCGTGCTTTCTGAGGCACTCCACTGCCTCTCTTGGAGGAAGGATAGGCAAAGGTTGTCAAAACCTTGCCTCATACCACACTCACCTCCCAGCCTTTTCATCACCTCTGCTATCTCAAAGTACTGGTGTAAGTGTCACTTGAATGATACTGTAATCTTATCACCATGCTGAAAAATATGAAGGGAAACAGCCTCTTTTTTTCTCTTGCCCTCTCAGCTGACAAGCTGACTGAAGCCAACGTTCTCAGGAGTTTCTCTACCCTCTGCTACAAATCTTTTATCTGGCATTTTGTTCATCTTTCTTCAAATGTGTGGTTAACACTTGCAAAGGAAGAAGGTGGACCCAGAAATGAAATCCTGGGAGTGCACTCTTATCCAACACAGAGTTCCAATGCTGGAGGGTGGGGAGGAGCCGGGGAGCCCCCACCCAACCTGCAGGTTCCTGATCTGCTGTCTCAGTAACTGGGCTAGAGGTGGTAGAAGCTTTCTGTTCCCTCTGGAAGCAGGTTGAGTTGCCCCCTCTAGACATTTTTATTACCTCTTGGCCTGGAGGGGCAAAACAGGGAGGAAGCCCATAGGTGTCCTGCTGGGTGGCTGTGTTTGTGGGAAATCTTGCCATTTTAAGGCTGTGTGACTGGAATTAGATAGGATGAAGGAGGCCTGCCCTTTGGAATGTGTGCGTCTCAAGGAGCATGCTGTTACTCCATGATGACAGAAACCCGGCACAGCCACGGTCATAATGAGTGTCTCTTGGCTCAGCCAACAAAATTACGCCTAACAATGTTTAATAAATGCTTTTTGATAATGACGGTGAGAATGCACAATAATTATAGGGTTTGTTCACCTCTTTTTTACCTTCCTACCACTGTGAAGGTACAGTAATCCCTCTTAATGAACATAAAATCTCATTTTGAAATACAACGAACTGTATACATGGCATTTAAATTAAATAGCCTTTCCATCACCCTTCTCTTGATCCATACACATTCTTAGGTTTTTAGATAAGTGAAGGAGATTAATCATTGCTCCCTTACAGTTCAGCACCTGTTTAATAGCAATATTTCCCAAGTTTACTTAGCTAGCATGACTTGTTCTGAAACTTTAGACTGAAAACTGCTGTTATTTTCAGAAGCGTTGCACACACTACATACACGCTTTAAATCAGGCACAACTCCACTCTGCCCCTGCCCATATATAGTAAATTGTTAAACTCTAGCTTAGAAGGACCTAGAATTCACCCTGTAGATTTCTCTGTTGAGAAATCAGGCACTGATTTGGGTTTAGCTAAACTAAAAGTGCCTTATGCCCTTAAGTTTAGTGAGGCAAAAACTGATAAATTCATTGCTGGGCTCAAATGGTAGGGGAAATGTAGTTTCTGCCCTTTAAAAAAAAAAGAAATAAAGAAAACAGTCTTAAGAATCATATTTAATACCAGGGTGTGAATTTGTACCGTTGTACTTTGTTTTTTATATTTTCAAATGAGGTAGTTTGTGGATCTTTGCAAATGTTCCTTTCCTAATGTTTTCGGACTGTCATTTCCTGTTTTTCAAGGGAGTTAAAATCATGTTAGTAAATCATAACCCCGGGGATAGAAAAAAGTAGGTTTTACAAAGGATGCTAAAAGTGGTAAGTACTTACTGGCAACAATTAGCTGCAAAGATAGGCTGGATACTTCACTGATAGTATAAAAGTAGTACTTACAAGAAAGAATTTTGTTGGATGCCGCTCCATTAACTGTTGACTTAGAGGTGGTTTTGCTACTGGATTAGTCCAGTTTTCTGTGTGGAGAAGGCACAGTTTATCACCTAATGCTATTTGAGAACTTCCTTGTCACCTCTGTCCCCTACCTGCTAGCTAGTTGGCTGTCTACCTATGTTAGAACTCTTTTTTTTTTCCTTTACTATGGTTGAAGGAATATTTATGTGTCTGAAGCTTAGTTTATTTTACTTTTTTTTTTTTTTTGTAGAGACAGAGTCTCACATTATCGCCCTCGGTAGAGTGCCGTGGCATCACATTATAAGAGTAATACCTGTTCCTCATAGATATTGCAAGAAATAAAAATGAGCAGCGAAGAAAATGGTGATAGTCCTGTCACCCAGCATGAGGTGGCCTTTAAAAAAAAATTTATGGGCTTGGTGCCTGTGGCTCAACCGGCTAAGGCGCCAGCCATGTATACCTGAGCTGGCGGGTTCGAATCCAGCCCAGACCCGCCAAACAACAATGACAGCTGCAACCAAAAAAAAATGGCCGGGCGTTGTGGCGGGCGCCTGTAGTCCCAGCTACTTGGGAGGCAGAGGCAAGAGACTCTCTTGAGCCCAGGAATTAGAGGTTGCTTTGAGCTGTGATGCCATGGCACCCTATCCAGGGTGACAGCTTGAGGCTCTGTCTCAAAAAAAAAAAAAATTTATGGAAATAGGATCCTACTGTGAACATATATATTATCTAGACTTTTCATAGAGGGAAATCTTAACATCACACTTTTCAGTTGTGTAAGCAGTTTTTCTTTTTTTCTTCCTACTGGAGAGCCAGTAGGTACTCACCTGAGCATGCTTTAGTCATTTCCTTTAAAGCACAAATAAGTGGGTCATTATGAGAGTTTTGAGAACTGTAAAATCCATGTAGATGGAAACAAATGAAGCCCTCCCACCAACACCAACAAGCCAAGCAAGTTCAAATTTACTCAGAAGAATCAGGAAATTAAATAAGAGACCGGGACACAGTCTGTCTCAAAACTTTTGTAGTGACTCACATGAAGTGGAATTTGACCACAGAAAGGTCTCTGTTAGACCTTGCCCACTCTGAAGGATTTTATATCCGAAATACTCAAAGTAAGTTTTTTTGGACTTAGGACTTAAAGGCCCATATTATAATGACTATCTAGTCTCTTCTTTCTTCTCCCAAACAATGACCTCACTTACAGATTATTGCTTACAGAAAATTTTCATCCTTAAAACTGGTCCCTTTTTAGTCCCTCCCTTTGGTAACCTTCCCCAGGATTCTAGTGGCTCTAGTTCTCTGGCTTGTCCAGGACATGGGACACCAACTCTTCACTTTCAGATTTGTGAGTTTCATTTTTCTCTTATAAAAAACCAAAGTAGTGTGTGGGATGATTTCCTTTTCTGTCTTTTCCTAGGTATACACTTTTATTAATTTGGATTTAGCACTGAAATCATGTGTTCTTAGAAGAATTCCAGGATAAAATTTAAAATGTTAATCATAGGTAATTTTGTTCTCTACCTCCTTTTCCATTTGTCCTTTAGGTAAAGAAATTAAAAACATTTAGTGGACATGTGTCCAAGCTGTCCCTGGCTGACTCCTTTCTGCACTGCTTAATTCAGGTGCCAAAGTAAGGATATAGTCACTGATTATTGTTCTTTGTAGAGTAAGATTTATAAACTAATGACATTCAATTCTATAGCTTTACTTTTTATTTTTCAGCTATTCACTTCGGATTGAAGCCATGGTGCTGAAGAAAGAATTTTTACCTTCTTGTTCTTCTCTATATACAGATATAACAATTTTAAGAACTGCTATAAAAGGTATATAAACACCTTCATGCAATTTGTTTTTATTAATTTTGACAGCAGTTTACTTTTGCAAAAACTCAGTTGAAACTGGAAATGGAAAGTCCTGAATTTCTGATATACCCTAAAAAGGGAAATGAAATGTCACTAGTGATACATTTCAGATTTACTTCCATTTACTTCTCCCCATCCCCCTGAACGAATATCGGTTTGCATATTATCCTCATGAAAGGAAGGCTAAAGTAAAGTACTCTCAAGCTTCAGAGTAAAACTTTCTCACTCTTGTTCCTCTCTGGCTACGTGTCTGTGCAGTACGTAGAAGGTGTGTCTGTGTGTGGTGTATTTGTAGCATGTAGCATCTGTGTCCGTGATGTATAGTGTGTCTGTGTGTGTGTGTGTGCGCGCGCGCGTGCGCGCACAAAGCCTTGGCCCCAGGGCCAGCTGCCTCTCCTCTCCCTACTCTGGCCTCCCTTGGTGACTGGCACCCTGCTGTTCCAGAAGCCAAACCCTTGCCAGGCATCAGTGGTGACTCTTCCACCAGAGTTCCTGACCTTCCTGTTGTGTGGTATTTTCTCCCACCTACCTCTCTAGACTTCCAATTTCTGGTGGGCTATTTAAACTTAAGAGCTGCAAGTTGGTAGTAGGTTTTTTTTTTTTTTTTTGAGACAGTCTTACTTTCTTGTCCTCAGTAGAATGTGGGGACATCATAGCTCACAGCAACCCCAGACTCCTAGGCTCAAACAATTCTCTTGCCTTGGCCTCCAGAGTAGCTGGGACTACAGGCGCCCACCACAAGGCCTAGCTATTTTTAGAGTGTGGTCTCACTCTAGCTCAGGCTGGTCTTGAACTTGTGAGCTGAGGTGATTCACCTGCCTTGGCTTCCCAGAGTGCTGGGACTACAAGCGTGAGCCACTGCACCTGGCCCAAGTTGGTCATTTTCATTTCTTTAAACAATCTTTAAATTATTGCCTGCCCTGCTTGGACAGACACTGCTCAGGGTCACTCTGACGTCTCCTTCAGGGACAGGCACTCTGGTTTCTGCTGTTCCTGTCACTGTAGGTCCGGCAGAATTGCAGCTGCCTCCTCCTCATCTCCCAGGCAAATTCTCTGGCTCTCCTTGACCCTCACATTTTCCAGCATTCATCAGTGCCAGCCTGATTTCCTTTTGCTCATTTTCTGGATTTCTGGTTATTGTTGTAGAACTGTTTATTCCTATTTGGTTTTCCTGTTTAGTTACTCAGGCCTGTATTGAGATATTTTTCCCTTCGACCCATCATATTTTCTACCTTGTAGAGAGCAGACTGAAAAAAGAAGAATTTTTTGTCTTTTGTAATCGAGGCCTTTTAAAATTTTTCCCATACTAAGGTTATTGCAGCAACTTTGGAAAGACTGTTCTGGAAGAATATGTTTTCATATTGAGTAATGCAAATTTGTGGGCTCGGTGGAAATGTTTCTTATCTGGTTACCCGTCCAAAACTGGCCTTCTTAGATAACATAATACAGGGAGTGGTCCAGATGTTAATTTTTTTAAAGTAATACCAGACTTAATGGAGAATATTAACTGAAAAATAGCATAGGTGACATTTTATTATCTATATATAGTGTAATTTTAATAGGCTTTCTTTTTAGCTTTTCAAATATATGAAAAAGTTTTAAATTTTGTTTCTTTGCATAAGTGTACAAAAGATTGGTGCTGATAAAGAACTAGTTTACCAATATATTATAGCTATCAGTTCCTTTTTAAAACCTTCAGCCAATCCAAATGAAATGTGTAACTTTGAATAAAATGGAAAATGTCTGGGTGCCTGAGCCCTCCGGCTTGGGGCTTTGCAAGTTATTTACATGACATCCCACCTTGTTTGTTTTTTTTAAAATCTTTTCCTAACTCATCAGCCAAGCAAAATGTTGCTTGCTATTAGTTTTCACATTGCATAAATAACAATCTCAAAGGCTGGTGAACATAAAAAAAAAAAAATTAGACCCATAACTGCTGAGAAGTTCATTTCTGTAACACATTAGGCTTTTGTATTTTTCTACTACTTGAAAATTTTCCTTATGAACTATTGTGTGATATTTAACTGTCATATAAATTTGATTTCCAGTTAAACACTACAATATTCCCAGTGGCAAATGGTGTATTAGGTATACATAGAAGGTGCTGCTTTATTTGTTTTTTCAACCTTTATGTACTGTTTAGGGTCAGAATTTGCTTCGGACACATTTAAACTTGCATTTGGTGGCTGCATTCTGTGCTTTTGAAGCTAAAGGCTTCTCTGAGGTGGTGTGGTGTTTCCTTTTGACAGAGCTGATGTCCTGTGAGGAGCTACATTCGATATTACACTTGGTGCTCCAGGCTGGGAATATCATGAATGCAGTAAGTGAAATTCAGAAGAATCCAAATGTTGTATTTTCAACTTTGTCTGCCTACATATATATATATATTCTTTTCTTGATTTGTCTTCTTTAGGGAGGGTATGCTGGCAATGCAGTAGGATTTAAACTGTCTTCTTTGCTCAAATTGGCAGACACAAAAGCAAATAAACCTGGGATGGATCTTCTGCACTTTGTTGCACAGGTATGTGGAAGTGATTAATACAGGAAAGAATGTGTGTGTGTCCCCCTAGGAGGTGGGGAAGTTTTTCCTAGGCATGAGGTAGTATCAAACAGAGTTAGGGAAGGGCATGCAAGTTCCAAGAAGGTTCTGTTTGCAGAAGCAGTATTTGTAGATTCCAGAGGTGAACTGCACCTAGAGTTATAGGGCTACAAGTAAGTGGGAGGAGTGCGGCAGAGAGGCTGGTGAAGCTGGTTACAAAGGATTCAGATGCCAGAGGTGGGGAATTTGGATTTCATGCTTTAGCAGTGGGGGGCCAACAGAAGTTTGTGCACAGCATAATGGAATGGGAGGGGGGTTGTTTTTGCTTTTGGGAAAATAAGGCACTGTGGAGGCCGAGCTGGAGTGGAGAGATAATTAGAAATAGGGACATGTCTTGGTGGAAGTTGGCAGCAATTACTTGGTGAGAGTTGAGAAAGGTAATGGCCATAGGAACAGAGAGTAGAGGGCTGGGTACTAAAACATTTCCTGTATGGAATTGACTAGATTTTTGACCAGGTATGCATAGAAAGATCACTTTCTTCCTTTTTTATTTTTTTCCTCTGAACAGTGTGTCAGAGCACCATCTAGCAAAGGGCTTGAGGTCTGCACCTATCCGTTTGTCCCTTTCTTTCTTTCTTTCTTTCTTTTTTCAGACAGACTCTCACTCTGTCACCTTGGGTAGAGTGCCATAGTATCATAGCTCACAGCAATCTCAACCTCTTGGGCTCAAGCGATCCTCTTGCCTCAGCCTCCCGAGTAGCTGGGACTATAGAGTATACTGCAGTGCCTGGCTAGTTTTTTCTATTTTTAGTAGAGATTAGGTCTCACTTTTGTTCAGATTAGTCTTTTTTTTTTTTTTCTTTTTTTTTGAGACAGTCTCACTGTGTGGCCCTCCATAGAGTGCCATGGCATCACAGCTCACAGCAACCTCAAATTCTTGGGCTTAAGTGATTCTCTTGCCTCAGCCTCCCAATTAGCTGGGACTATAGGAGCCCACCACAATGCCCGGCCTTTTTTTTTTTTTTTTTGGTTGTAGTTGTCATTGTTTAGCAGGCCCAGGCTGGGATCAAACCCTCCAGCCTCAGTGTAATATGGCCAGTGCCCTACTCACTGAGCCACAGGCACTGAGCCAATGTTCAGGCTAGTCTTGAACTCCTGAGCTCCTGTGAACTACTTGGCCTCCTAGAGTGAGTTCTAGGATTACAGGTGTCAACCACAGCCCCCAGCCCCTTTGTTCCTTTCTTTACTGGGACTTTGTAACACAAAAATAGCTAAGTACAAAGTGAAAAATCAGCCAAGGACAGTTGTCTCTTTTGTTGTTAAATGATCTCAGCTAATTGTACCGATTTGCTTTTTCTCCATTGAATTGCCCTGTTGTTTTGACGTCAGTGATATACGTCAGTGATATACGTATAGCCTGGGGAGGAAGCCACATTGCTTGTTTGTTTTGAATGTGAACTTCAGAACAGGGCAGGATTGGAGATTTTGACTGTGCTTTACAAGCTGTGCTTCCTCAGACAAGTTACTTAAGCCTAAAACCTTCAGTTTCTTCATCTAAAGATGAGAGTAGTGATAACTTACCTCAAAACCAGGTAATTGAGGGCGGTGCCTGTGACTCAGCAAGTAGGGCGCCGGCCCCATATACCGAGGGTGGCGGGTTCAAACCCAGCCCCGGCCAAACTGCATCAAAAAATAGCCAGGCGTTGTGGCGGGCGCCTGTAGTCACAGCTTCTCGGGAGGCTGAGGCAAGAGAATCGCCTAAGCCCAAGAGCTGGAGGTTGCTGTGAGCTGTGACTCTATAGCACTCTACTGAGGGCGATAAAGTGAGACTCTAACTCTACAAAAAAAAAAAAAAAAAACCAGGTAATTGAGAGGGCTTGGTTCAATGTTTACAATGTAGTAATCATCCATAAATGATACACATTATTATTACCATATTCTTCTGAACACAGAGGGTTGTGTTTAATTTGGTGCTTGATTAGAAAGTTAATTTTCAGGACATTAAAAGAAAATACATTCCTTACTCAGCACGGATTATAGCTAGTATTCTGGCAGCACTTGCCTAGTTCCACATGTCCAGGTGCTCTTCATAACTTGGTCCTTGCCCATGTGGGGAAATTTCCTAAGTCAGTAATTGCTCCTTCCCACCTGCCTTCCTCTTGCGCTCTGAACAGGTGAAGGAAGAATCCAGACACCTCCATGGCTTGTGTACCTTCTGATTAAACTCAGTTTGCAAACTGGTTTAACAGCTGAAGGTATCTCACTCATTTAAAGGCCTACTCATAGGTATGGTTGGTATTTAAGCAAGATATATTGGATTCTCCTAGAAACAGTGGTCCCTCTAAGCTGCCACCTCCTTCCATTGAGTTGTAGTGCACACGAATTGTATTGCATGTCACGATTAATTGCCCTGGGAAGTTAAATGTATCTTGAGAGTAGAAGAGTTCTGATAAATCTTACTAAGAATATCAGAGTTCACATCTCAATGAATTGCTTTGAATGTATCAAATTTTAAAAACAGGAGCAGTGATTTTAAGTTTCCTTTAAGCCCCAAGAAATTTATTTCCTTCTAATTTTATGTCATATAATGAGAGAAAATTCTGGTTTTGTTCCAGGAAGCCCAAAAGAAAGATGCCGTTCTTCTAAAGTTTTCGGAAAAATTATATCATGTTCAGGAGGCGGCTAGGTAAGCAGGGAAGGCTGGAAGCGAATTATGAGAATTCATTATATTTTTTTAAACTACATTCTTATGAAAACTGATGAATAGTTACAACTGTTGGATTTCAGTTTGAACTTGAAAAGGTTTTTTCTCTTTGAACTTCCAGCTTTCTTTTTCATTTGTGTAAGAGATGTGTATGTGCTCCTTTGGAATTTAGGGTTTTTAAATTAAAATAAACATTTTTAGTCTATTCTAGTAAATATCATCACTGTAAAAAAATACGGGTTAAGAACATCAAATTCGGCTCGGCGCCTGTGGCTCAGTGGGCTAAGGCGCCAGCCACGTACACCTGAGCTGGCGGGTTCGAATCCAACCCCAGGGCCCGCCGAACAACAATGACGGCTGCAACCAAAAAATGGCCGGGCGTTGTGGTGGGCACCTGTAGTCCCAGCTACTTGGGAGGCAGAGGCAAGAGACTCGCTTGAGCTCAGGAATTGGAGGTTGCTGTGAACTGTGATGCCACAGCACTCTACCCAGGGTGACAGCTTGAGGCTCTGTCTAAAAAAAAAAATAAATAAAATAAATAATAAATAAATAAATAAATAAAGAACTTCAAATTCCTCCACACCAAAAGACAGAGCGACAACAACACAGCCTGTTACCTTGGGAGTTAGTGTATATCAATCAAACATTCATGGCCATACATTACAGTTTCCTTGTAGAATCTAACACGGTACATTTATTTTCTATGCATTAGAAGGGACTTGAACCATACCAAGAGCTGCAAAAGGATTCTATTTTAAATTAGTCACTCAGTTTTACAAAGTATCTACCAAACACAAATCTCTCTTTATATCACTCTAATTTGCTTCTGATCTTAATATAGACATGTATTTTAATGTAGCTATAATCTTTGTGTACATGCTATTTTGAGTCCTGTGTTTTTAAATTCACAATATATTTCCATGCATCCTGTAATAAATGATCAATAATCAGCTGAGAAAAAGTCCTGATTTGTAACAGTTGCTGATTTCCATGCCCTAAATAAGGCTACCATGGCTGATTCTAAGCTGCCAATATTGCATTATTGAATGCAAAGTTGGAAAGAAGTGTCCACAGTTAGCTGTCAAGAGCTGGCTCAGCACACCACTTCATGTACCAACCCCGTTCATATCATGTACTTCCTTCAGTGGCTGTATCCAGCTCTGACCCATACATATACAGTCAAACAAACCATAGCATAGAGGCCTGTCTCTGGCCATGGCTCAATGTTACCGACTCTGTGAACATCTGACCAGAGGTCACACATCTTTACCGAAGTGGGACTGTCAGTTCTAAGGTGTAAACAGTTCATAATTCATGGTTACAGATCGCTAAACATCTTGTATGAACTGTTTCCTTTTTTTTTTTTTTCTGTAGAGACAGAGTTTCACTTTATCGCTCTTGGTAGAGTGCTGTGGTGTCACACAGCTCACAGCAAAGTCCCAACTCCTAGGCTTAGGCGATTCTCTTCCCTTAGCCTCCCAAGTAGGTGCCCACCACAATGCCTGGCTATTTTTCTGTTTTGCAGTTAGGCCAAGCTGGGTTTGAACCCGCCACCTCGTATATGGGGCCAGCGCCTTACTCCATGAGATACAGGTGCTGCCCTGAACTGTTTCCATTTTTGAAGGAAAACGTTATTAAAGGAAATTTGTATGGAAATTTTTGTTATTAAAGGAAATTTGTGTGGAAATACTTGGACTAGTATAGAAATGATACCAAAAATTATGTAGAGAGAATTTACCATTACATTTTCAAATTGGGGCTTGGCGCCTGTGGCTCAATGGGCTAAGGCGCCAGCCACGTACACCTGAGCTGGCGGGTTCGAATCCAGCCTGGCCCTGCCAAACAACGACGGCTGCAACCAAAAAATGGCCGGGCGTTGTGACGGGCGCCTGTAGTCCCAGCTACTTAGGAGGCGGAGGCAAAAGACTTGCTTGAGCCCAGGAATTGGAGGTTGCTATGAGCTGTGATGTCACAGCACTCTATCCAGGGGGACAGCTTGAGGCTCTGTCTCAAAAAAAAAAAAAATTTTTTTTCAAATTGGCATTTCTGGTCAGAGTTGGAAGTTTCACTTAGGAAAACCCTATTCAGTAAGGTTTATTTGTTTGAAATGGAAGGCGAAATACACATACGATGTACAAACATCGCAGGTAGGCACCAAAGAAGTTGGAAAACTTTATAGCGCAAAGAAAAATTAGAATCAATAATGGAAATGGAAATGCAAGCTAATTTATTCATTCCACCTGGATTTTAGGTTTCTCCTGCTCACTTTACCAGGTGACAAACGCATCATTCATGTTCTGCTACTCGGATGTATATAACAAAAGTATTACCATTGATGACCATTAATTTGCAAAACTGTTACCTGTGGCAAACAACATGAAGTCAGCTTTGTATTTCCCTTGTTACCCCTAGAATTGAAATTATCAATGCACATTGCCTTCCTTCTTGTGTGAGCTTAATATGTTTAGTGGCTGCAGGAAAGCATGCTTCTCCTAGAGTCCTGCTGGCTTTAGTTTGTAATACTTATTATATAAAGCTCTTCTGACCTATTTTATTTTACAAGTCCCATAATTTTGGTTATCTCCCCTGTCAGAGCAAAGTTACAGCCTACTCGCTTTGAACCAACCAATGTCTTTAGGAAGGAATTATCTCTTAAAAAGAAAAACAGGAGGAAAGGCACAAGATCTAAAAACAGGGGGTAAGCGAAGTAATTGCAGTAGCTCTCCCTTCCGTTTCAAGGTCGACCAATAGTTGGCCTCGTTTGATGTACCCGTATGACACTGGGCTTTTTTGTCCTAACTGCCCCCTCCCCTTTCTTCTTTTAGATTATCTCTGGATAACACAGAGGCGGAGCTGCACTCACTGTTTGTCAGGACGAGATCACTAAAGGAAAACATCCAGCGGGATGGTGAACTCTGCCAGCAGATGGAAGATTTCCTTCAGGTGTGTAGTGATCCCAGCCATCACTCTAGTCTCGTCTTCCAGCAGAGCCTCTGAGGCCGGTTACCATTTGCGTGGATGTGTTTGCAGAACCATCAGGTTCCCATTCATATGTCTTTCCCCAAGTTAGTAAAAGGAACTTTATATTTCAGTGCCCATTCTTTACAGAGGACTTGAGCATGATCTAAACACAAGGTATCTGTTTAGGGACTGGGCTTCTGTTCATCATAGCTCAGTTTGCGTCATTGCACTTCACTGTCGTGAAATGGTGTCAACTCTGGTGCTTACATTTGGACAATGAGATCAAACTTTCGGGTAGCAGAATGAAGTTTCACAGATGTCATTAAGACACCTTAGAACTTGGGCTGTCCTTCCTTCACTTGTTTATACTGGACGAATAAGCTTCGTTTTGGCATGTTTTATAATGAGGACAGTGGAGCACGTGAGAGCTATGCCTATTAACACCGGGATACATGAGGCCCACAGGGTGTGTCAGGAGCTGTGCCGAGTAACATCAACAAAAAACAGCACAGTGGACGTGTTTGTGATGGCTCATTGTGACTCACTAATCATATAGTCTGACATACTTCTTTTATCTTCCTTATTTAAAAAAAAAAAGAAGTGGCACTATCTCATGTTAGTCTGCAGTGAAATGGTGTGCTACCTGAAGTGTTGGTGCCGTGAGACCTGCAAGGCAGAATCTGTGTGGTGGGGCTGCCCTTGGCACTGGGGAGGGACGGTATGTGCTCCCAGTACTATGCCAGCCGAAGCCTTCACTCATGAATTCAGCTACTCCAAAATATTACAAATTTTAGCTCACCTTGACAGACACTTGATTTTGTTTGGCTGTGCTGTATGTTTATTTTTATTATTAAACACATGCTCTGTATTTTCTTTTAAGTATAATTAAACTCTAATTTCCCCATTAAAGTACACAGATTTTTCTCAAAGTACAAAAACAGCAAACACCACCATCACCACCATCACAAAGATACTAAACAGTAAGCATGGTCAGATGCATAAAACAAATTCAAGAATAAGGACTCCAACACATCCAGATTAAAATTCTGGGTATTGGGGCGGCGCCTGTGGCTCAAATGAGTAGGGTGCCAGCCCCATATGCCAGAGGTGGCAGGTTCAAACCCAACCCCGGCCAAAAACTGCAAAAAAAAAAAAAAAAATTCTGGGTATTAATTACTAGTATCTGATACTAAAAATACAGAAAGGTTATCCTCACCTTTCAAAGGCAGAAAACCTTGTTTTAGCTCTCTTTTTTTTTTTTTTTTTTTTTTTTTTGAGACAGAATCTCAAGCTATCTCCCTGGGTAGAGTGCAGTGGCGTCACAGCTCGCAGCAACCTCAAATGCTTGGGCTTAAAAAGCCTCCCAATTCTCTTGCCTCAGCCTCCCAAGTAGCCAGGAGTACAGGCGCCTGCCACAACCCCCGGCTTGGGCTGGTTCAAACCCTCCAGCTCCAGTATATGTGGCTGGTGCCCTAGCCACTGAGCTATAGGCACTGAGCCTGTTTTATCTCTTTAAACTCATCTTTCTTTTAGTTGTTTTTCTCTTTGTAAATAAAATGTTCCACACATCTATGTACTTTTCTTTCTTAAATTCCACTTCTTTTTAAATAGATAGATGAGATAAAAATGTTCAAGGTATGTGAGGGCCACACCATGTACTTCTTTAAATGCCACTCTGAACACTAGACCGTACACTCTAAACAGGAGAATCATTCAAGATTTTTGAACAAAAAGCTCACAGGAACACATTTTTGCAGATCTATTTCAATAGTTTGGCCCATTGGGCAAGAAACAGTAAATCTGCCTAGAACTTTGGTTTGTAGCAGGCAAATTAGAGATGTAAAGTTGGATTTGATACCACAACTGCTAACCTGTTTTTATTCCTTTCTTTTGGAGACAGAGTCTCATTCATTCACCCTGAGTTGAGTGCCGTGGTGTCATATAGCTCATAGCAACCTCAAACTCTTGAGCTTAAGCAGTCCTCTTACCTCAGCCTCCCAAGTAGCTTGGCTGACTACAGGCGCCTGCCACAACACCTGGCTAGTTTTCCTATTTTTATTAGGGTCAAGGTCTCACTTTGCTTAGGCTGGTCTTGAACTCCTGAGCTCAGGCGAATCACGCACCCCAGCCTCCCAGAGTGCCAGAATTACAGGCATGAGCCACTGAGCCCTGGCCTAACCTGTCGTCATTCTTGCTTTGCCTATGTAGTGTGGACTTTTTTATTGGTGACCCTAATCATGTAGAACTCATGGCAAATAACTTAGAGCATGGTTATTTTTCAGATCCATGTTCTGAATATTTCACTTTCCCGAGTCTGAAGGGTGACCTCAGTAGTTTAAGTTTTTCCTTCCTGGTATTCTGTCAGTCCTCACAGGATCTAGACAGGGGACATATGAGGTGGAGCTAAGCTTCCATTTAGATTCTTTCACGAGGCCTGTTTTTTGCCAGTCGAGCTTTTCTTGGCTGGACTCCATCTTTCCCCCTGTGAAAGAATGACAGGCAAAGATTTATCCTTTCATTAATACCATTCTCTCCATAAAGAAAAATACATCACAAATGCACACACTGCCTTGGGCTACTGACTCAGATGGTTACTTTCCCTGGTATTTGGTTTCTTAAATAGTTTTGGTTTCCTACTACCTCTTGAATGTGTTTGGTTTAAGAAAAGGGCTTTTAAGGGGGAACATGGGTTAGAGTGGGTAGGCGGTGGTGCCTTGTCACTTCCGTAGCTCTCCAAGCAAGCCCAAACAGAAGTCCCACTCTTGAAAGTGGACTTACGGCCTTACCATTTCCTAGGCTCATCCCCACTTCACAAATATGTGTTTTTCGAATATAAGCTCCCCCTTTTTTTAAAAAAAAAGTTTCATTTTATCGACCTCAGTAGAGTGCTATGGCATCACAGCTCACAGCAACCTCCAACTCTCTTGGGCTTAAGTGATTCTCAGGCCTCAGCCTCCTAAGTAGCTGGGACTACAGGTACCCGCCTCAATGCCCCGCTATTTTGGGGGGGTGTGGGGGGTTTGTAGTTGTCGTTGTTTGGCGGCCCGGGCTGGATTTGAACCCGCTAGCTCCGGTGTATGTGGCTGGCCCCCTAGCCGTTTGAGCTATAGGTGCCAAGCCCAGCCTTTTTTTAAAAAACATAATACATGTGATTTTATCAAGTAGCATAGTTAGTACATTCCTTCTTCCCATAAGCATCATTCCCCAGTAAACAAGAAAGCAGCATTAGAACTTGAGTGTAGTCCCAGATATTCAGTCTCCTGTCTTTCCTCTCCACACTGCTTCCTTTTTATTTTCAACACACTGTCACTGAAATGCAGGGAAGCTCGCTTGTGACCCTTGGATGTGGCAGATCCTGTCCTGAAAGCCTTGGGGACACACTGAAGGAAAGCAAGCTTCTTTTATTCCCACCATTTTGTTGAGGCAGTGCCAGATTTTTTAGGGGCCTCAGAGACTTCTTTGCCCTAGAAGAATTAGGAAAAAATAAAGAGGTAAAGAGAGTGGATTTGTACAAGACAGTAATTCCTAACCACAGGGACTCATCAGAATCTCCTGGGTGGTTTTAATAGAATAAGTGCTAGATCTGTCCTAACCCTATTAAATTGCACGAGTGGGGTACAAGCTACGACTGTTGCCTGGGCTTATCAGCTGACATGGATGAGAACCTCTGGTTGAAGCACGAGGACTTTAGTCCTTTGGGGGGAAGGGTGACACTGAGCTTGATAGAGCTTATTTGGGGTTAAACTGCCTCTCAACTGGGCAAAATTGACAATTTTTCAATATAACAAGTAACTGTAGGGACCGCAGAGTGAACTTTTAGCCAGATTAAGACTGCGTTTTAAGAGAAGGAAAACCAGGTGCAAAACGGGTCTTTCTTTTTTTTTTTGTAGAGACAGAGTCTCACTTTATCGCCCTGGGTAGAGTGCCATGGCGTTACACTGCTCACAGCAACCTCCAGCTCTTGGGCTTAAGCGATTCTCTTGCCTCAGCCTCCCTAGTAGCTGGGACTACAGGCG
>CAUYON010177919.1:0-12673 GCA_963573935.1 Arctocebus calabarensis | reverse complement strand
AGTCTCCTGCCTCTGCCTCCCAAGTAGCTGGGACTACAGGTGCCCGCCACAATGCCCGGCCATTTTTTGGTTGCAGCCATCATTGTTGTTTGGCGGGCCCAGGCTGGATTCGAACCCGCCAGCTCAGGTGTACGTGGCTGGCGCCTTAGCCCGTTGAGCCACAGGCACCGAGCCAACTCCATGTTTTCTAAAAGACCTAGAGAACATGTAACGGGTGCCTCTCCTCTTTCCCTTTGTATTTGTCATTTTGGTGAATTACTAGAAGATGGTGTCTCCGGCCAAAAGGTTTTTTTTTGTGTGTGTGTGACAGTCTGACTGTGTTGCCCTTTGGTAGAGTGCTATGGCATCATAGCTGACAGTAACCTCTTCCTTGAGCCACAGGCGCCACCCTCTTTTTTTTCTTTTTAAATTTCAGAATATTATGGGAGGGGCTTGGCGCCTGTGGCTTAATGGACTAAGGTGCCAGCCACATACACCTGAGCTGGCGGGTTTGAATCCAGCCCAGACCCGCCAAACAACAATGAGGGCTACAACCAAAAAATGACCAGGTGTTGTGGCGGGCACCTGTAGTCCCAGCTACTTGGGAGGCGGAGGCAAGAGACTCATTTGAGCCCAGGAATTGGAGGTTGCTATGAGCTGATAATGCCACAGCACTCTATCCAGAGTGACAGCTTGAGACTCTGTCTCAAAAAAAAAAAAAAGAATATTATGGGAGGGCAAATGATTTGGTTACATAAATTGCTTTTGCACAGTTTGAGTCCAAGTTATAAGTGTGCCCATCACCCAGATCTGAGTTGTATCCTTTATAGTAAACAAGGAGTAGTAAGTAAAACACCTTCCTAGGCCTGGCTGATGGCTCACACCTATAATCCTAGCACTCTAGGAGGCTGAGGCAGGCAGGTTGCTGGAGCTGAGGATTTGGAGACCAGCCTGAGCAAGAGGGAGATGCCATCTCTGTTAAAAATAGAAAACTAGGCTCAGTGCCTGTAGTTCAAGCGGCTAAGGCGCCAGCCACATACACCAGACCTGGCGGGTTTGAATACAGCCGGGGCCTGCCAAACAATGATAGCTATAACCAAAAAATAGCTGGGTGTTGTGGCGGGTACCTGTAGTCCCAGCTACTTGGGAGGCTGAGGCAAGAGAATTGCTAGAATTGCTTAAGCCCAGGAGTTGGAGGTTGCTGTGAGCTGTGATGCCACAGCACTCTCCCCAGGGCGACAGCTTGAGGCTCTGTCTCAAAAAAAAAATTGAAAACTAGCCAGGTGTAACAATGGGCGCCTGTAGTCCCAGCTCCTTGTAGTCCTCCTCTCCTGAGGCAAGAGGATTGCTCAAGCCCAAGAGTTTGAGGTTGCTAGGCTGCCAGGGCACAGACTAAGACTATCTCAAAACAGACAAACAAATAACAACAAAAAGCCCTGCCTTCCTTAACTCATTTAGCATGTTAATGAAAACTGATGAAGGAATCATGGGGATGCTTGTTTTATAAGCTGATTGGTCAGAAGTACTAGAGACCGAGACATGCTGTTGGTATCTGAAGTGGTGACAGTCTTGTGGGACAGAGATCTCATGCCAACTCCAGCTGGAATTTAGAGAGATGGAGAATTACTTGCACGGTAAAAACTCTCACGTTTGGTCATGTAAGTGTTCTGTGCTGTGACAGTGTAATAGGAAAAAACTCTGCTTTTCTCTGAGTTGCTGTGATGTGTGTTTCTTTGCAGAGAAACAAAGAGTGATTTCCCTGTGTCTGCCTCAGCCACATTAGCCTACTGACTGTGTCCTGGAACATGCCAAGCATAGTTGCACCCTGGGCCTTTGCACTTGCTATTCCCTCTGCCTGTAGATGACCATATGGAGGACACCCCAGACCACCTTTGGGATTCAGAGAGTGCCTTTCATTGGTTAATCCTGTGAACTTTTTTTTTTAGACAGCCTCAAGCTGTCACCCTGGATAGAGTGCTGTGGCATCACAGCTCACAACAACCTCCAATTCCTGGGCTCAAGCGAGTCTCCTGCCTCCGCCTCTCTAGTAGCTGAGACCACAGGTGCCCGCCACAACACCCGGCCTTTTTTTTTTTTTAGGTTGTGGCCATCGTTGTTCGGCAGGCTGGGGCTGGATTCGAACCTGCCAAGTCAGGTGTACGTGGCTGGCGCCTTAGCCCGTTGAGCCACAGGTGCTGAGCCGTGAACTCTTCTTGGTTGACTTCCACCCCCTGTGACACTGTGTCATATTTATTTGCATGCTTGTCTCTATTACTTGGTATCTTCTCCTCTAGATTAAGAACTTTGTTTTTCTCTGCCAGACACACCCAGGGTCGGGATCCCTGCTTAGCACAATCATAACTCCATAGGTATTTGGTGAGTGATCATCAGTGAGTCCTCTGCTGAGGTGTCTTGTCATGAGTGACAGGTATGGGTCTGTGCTCACATTGGCTTTTTTTTTTTAAGAGGCAGAGTCTCACTTTATTGCCCTTGGTAGAGTGCCGTGGAGTCACATAGCTCACAGCTCCTGGGCTTAGGTGATTCTCTTGCCTCAGCCTCCCGAGTAGCTGGGACTACAGGCGCCTGCCACAACGCCTGGCTATTTTTTGTTGCAGTCTGGCCGGGCCGAGTTTGAACCCGCCACCCTCCGTATATGGGGCTGGTGCCCTACTCACTGAGCTACAGACCCCACCTGGGACTTATATCTTTTTCACATTTTGCCACTCACTGTGAGTGGTGTTTGAAGATATAGCAGGCAACAAGAGACTGTGCCCTGGGCCATGACATCTGCAGTGGGCATTCAGTGGGCCTTGAGCAGCTTTTTTTGTTTTTTTTGTTTTTTTGGGGGCAGAATCTCACTTTGTCACTCTTGGTAGAGTACCATGGCTTCAAAGCTCTTGGGCTTACACAGTTCTCTTACCTTCGCCTCCCAAGTAGCTGGGAATACAGGCGCCCGCCACAATGCCCAGCTATTTTTTTTTTTTTTTGAGACAGGGCCTTGCTCTTGCTCACGCTGGTCTCAAACTCCTGGCCTCAAAGCAGACCTCCTGTGTTGACCTCCCAAGGTGCTGTGAGCCACCATGCTCAGCCCTTGTTTTGTACAAACAAAAAAAATGGAGGCTGTGTTTCACAAGGAGGTATTGGTCAGTACAGATTTTGGAAACCTATTGCCTTACTTGATGTGCTGGGTTACATCATCACACTAGATCACAGTCACATGTTTGTAAAACACCCACTTAATTGATAGGGTAGTGTTTTCCATCTTGGTTTGCAGACACCACATCTTCCTGCTGGGCAGAGAACCATCCTGGTTGTGTTTAGGTTCTTTGGTGCGCTTAGTTGGGTAGGTTCTCTTAAGTGGGTTTCAAGTGAATAAAACTGGAAATCCCAATGAATAAAATGATCTATAATTCCTGGTGCTGAAAGTAATACTTGATAACAATTTGGCATGTCTGCCTTGTAGGTAGAACTGAGAAAACATTGTAGTTTATCATCAGGACATGACATTTTAGTTTCTGAAATGTATTCTCTTTTAAATGTAGGGCAGGGTTTTGCTACTTAATTATATCGCAAGGAAAATGCCACAGAACAGTCAGCACTGAAACAGTCACTCTCAGGGATAAGCCATTTCTGCTTGTTCCCTAAGACCACAGATGCCTTGCCTCGTGTGTAATTTTCAGGATATAAAAACAAGAGTGCCATGATCCATCAAATCAGATGGGGAAGGTTTGCTTACAGGCTGTTAGGGTGTTATTTTCACATGCAGGCGTCCTCAAACTTTTTAAACAGGGAACCAATTCACTGTCCTTCAGACCGTTGGAGGGCCGGACTATAGTTTAAAAAAAAAAACAAACTATGAACAAATTCCTATGCACACTGCACATATCTTATTTTGAAGTAAAAAATAAAACGGGAGCAGATACAATTCACACCAACGCATGTGGCCCGCAAATGTGTCTGTGGACAGTTTTTCCCAAGCTCATAGAACAAAATAGCAAATATCATGGGCCCAACTTAAATGTAATGCTGATTCTCAGGTGGAAAAAAAAACATAATCTCAGCAAGTGAGTTTCTCAGGGGTCTTATTGTCTGTCAGCAGCTTGCCCTTGCCTGGGGCTGGTCACAGTCCTTTTTATTCATAAGACAAAAACTAAGAGTGACATGAAATAAGAGACTAGATCTCTGGTTCTCAAATAGTCTGGTTCCACGTTTGAATGTAACAGATGTTTTTATTTTACTTGATAAATTTGATCAAGTGTTAACAAGTAATGAAAATAATGTGCCTCTTAGTTTCTTTAATCTTTCTCTTTTATTTCTACTCTGGCACTTAGTTCCTAGACATCTTTTTCTGCGTTTTTATTTCATGGATATTTTTCTGACTTAAGTTATTATTTTGTTTTGTAGATATCACCCTCGGTAGAGTGCCGTGGTGTCACACAGCTCCCAGGAACCTCCGACTCCAGGGCTTAGGTGATTCTCTTGCCTCAGCCTCCTGAGTAGCTGGGACTACAGGTGCCCACCACAACGCCCGGCTATTTTTCTGTCTTGCAGTTCAGCCGAGGCCAGGTTTGAACCCGCCACCTTCGGTATATGGGGCCGGTGCCCTACTCAATGAGTCACAGGCGCCGCCCCTGACCTAAGTTATTTTTACTTAAAAAGTTTTTTTTTGTTTTTTTTTTTTTTGTAGGGACAGAGTCTCACTTCATCAGCCTTAGTAGAGTGCCGTAGCATCACACAGCTCACAGCAACATCCAACTCCTGGGCTTAGGCGATTCTCTTGCCTCAACCTCCCCCGTAGCTGGGACTATAGGCGCCTGCCACAACGCCCAGCTTACTTAAAAATTTTTTTAAGAATTTGAATATAGGGCCTGTAATCCTAGCACTCTGAGAGGCCAAGGCAGAAGGATCACTTGAGCTGAGGAGTTTTAGACCAGTCTGAGCAAGAGTGAGACCACATCTCTACTTAAAATAGAAAAATTAGCCAGGTGTCATGGAGGCTGAGGCAGGATAATTGCTTGAACCCAGGAGTGTGAGGTTGCTATGAACTAGGCTGACACTGGCACTCCAACCTGGGCAGCAGAGCCAGATCCTGTCTCAAAAAAAAGTCTGAATATAAAAGTAATAGATAAATAGTTTAAAAAATTAGGCAGAAACAAAAACACCCAGCATCTGTGGTATGGGAAATTACCCCAACATGGGGCTACGTTGATAGCAGTTTGGTTCCTATCTTTGGACTGGCTTTTGTGTGTGGAGTGATGTGTGTATATTGATTTTTTTTTTTGGCAAAGTGGGGCTTGGCCAAGCCCACCTTACTTTGGACCATCCTCCATGTCCGTGTGTTCAGAGCTATCTTGTTTTTTCCCTAAGGTGCCAAGAATTCTGCAGCATCGATTAAGTGGGGGTTCTGATCACTGGGCATTTGGGGGCTTCTCAGAGAAATTGAGATGGTGTGATCATGTCACTGCCATACTCTGGCTCTGTGAACCATATCTTGTGGCTTCCTGGAGATTTGACTGTCTTAGCTGTTTTTTTTTTTTGAGACAGAGCCTCAAGCTGTCACCCTGGGTAGAGTGTCGTGGCATGACAGCTCACAGCAACCTCCAATTCCTGGGCTCATGCGAGTCTCCTGCCTCTGCCTCCCAAGTAGCTGGGACTACAGGTGCCCACCACAACTCCCGGCCATTTTTGTTTGGGTTGCAGCCATCATTGTTGGTTGGCGGGCCCAGGCTGGATTCAAAGCCGCCAGCTCAGGTGTACATGGCTGGCACCCTAGCCCGCTGAGCCACAGGCGCCGAGCCGACTGTCTTAGCTTTTAGACAGTCCTAGAGTAAGTAGTTTCACTTCCTGTCATTCCTGCTGGCTGACCTTGTGCATAAAGAGGACCTGATCCAAGGGCTGCACATGCCTAGATTTCGTTCCCCAAACGTGCTAGCTGTTCTCTGCCCTAGGTCCCCTTTTCCTTTTCTTTTCTTTTTTTTAATTTTTCTTTATTTATTTTTTATTTTTTTATGTTTCAGTTTTTTGACCAGGGCTGGGTTTGAACCCGCCACCTCTGGTATATGGGGCCAGCGCCCTACACCTTTGAGTCACAGGCACCATAGAAAGCATTTATAAAATCTATCCGTCCATGGACTTACAGCAAATGTAATTTACTAACATAATTATATATTTTTAAAGCTAATTTTATTTATTTATTTATTTATTTATTTTCTTTTACCTCTACCATAGTGCATACCGAGAAATTAAGCTAATTTTTGCATATTAGAAGTTCTGGGTCATAGTTCTGAGTATCAGTTTTTTACTTTGTAGCAATATTCATCAAACATTAGACATTTCAATATCCTTGTTGAAATATTTGAGATATCAGAATACCATTGTTTGTGACACATTTTTCTTTATATCATGTTACTTTTTAAACTTAAATCCAGCTTGGCACCTGTAGCTCAGTGGTTAGGGTGCTGGCCACATACACTGGTCCTGGTGGGTTTGAACCTGGCCTGGTCCTGCTAACCACAATGGCAATTACAACAATAACAATAATGAAAAATAGCCCACAGTTGTGGCAGATGCCTGTAGTCCCAGCTACATGGGAGGCTGAGGCTCAAGAAAATCACTTAAGGCTCGGCGCCTGTGGCTCAACAGGCTAAGGCGCCAGCCACGTACACCTGAGCTGGCGGGTTCGAATCCAGCCTGAGCCCGCCCAACAACAACGACGGCTGCAACCAAAAAAAAAAAAATGGCCGGGCGTTGTGGCAGTCGCCTGTAATCCCAGCTACTTGGGAGGCAGAGGCAGGAGACTCGCTTGAGCCCAGGAATTGGAGGTTGCTGTGAGCTGTGATGCCATAGCACTCTATCCAAGGGGACAGCTTGAGGCTCTGTCTCAAAAAAAAAAAAAAAGAAAGAAAATCACTGAAGCCTAAGAGTTTGAGGTTGCTGTGAGCTGTGTCACCATAGCACTCTACCAAGGGTGACATAGTGAGACTTTGTCTCAAAAAAATAAAAGATAAACTTTGGGCGGCGCCTATGGCTCAGTCAGTAAGGCGCTGGCCCCATATACTGAGGGTGGTGGGTTCAAACCCAGCCTCGGCTTAATTGCAATAAAAAAATAGCCGGACGTTGTGGCAGGCTCCTGTGGTCCCAGCTACTCAG
Organism: Arctocebus calabarensis; assembly: GCA_963573935.1. Lineage (NCBI taxonomy): Eukaryota > Metazoa > Chordata > Mammalia > Primates > Lorisidae > Arctocebus > Arctocebus calabarensis. The sequence goes on along the minus strand of CAUYON010177919.1, from coordinate 5,545 downwards.
AAGGCTGAGGCAAGAGAATCGCCTAAGCCCAGGAGTTGGAGGTCACTATGAGCTGTGTGACGCCATAGCACGCTACTGAGAGCGATAAAGTGAGACTCTGTCTCTACCAAACAAAAAAAAAAGATAAACTTAAATCCCTTCATTTTATTTTGTTTTGTTTTACCTTTTTTTTTTTGAGACAGAGCCTCAAGCTATCACCCTGGATAGAATGCTATGGCATCATAACTCATAGCAACCTTCAATTCCTAGGCTTAAGTGAGTCTCTTGCCTCTGCCTCCCAAGTAGCCGGGACTACAGGCGCCCGCCACGACGACCAGCCATTTTTTGTTTGCAGCCATCAATGTTGTTTGGCAGGCCTGGACTGGATTTGAACCCGCCAGCTCAGGTGTATGTGGCTGGCGCCTTAGCCACTTGAGCCACAGACGCCAAGCCTATTTTACCTTTTTTTTATAGAGATGGAGTCTCACTGTATTATTCATTCTGGTCTCAAACTCCTGGGTTTAAGTGATCCTCCCACCTCAGTCTCTCAAGGAGTTGAGATTACAGGTGTGAACCACTGTGCCTGGCCTGGTTTATTTATTTTAAAGGAAATTTGGGTTTCACTGCCTTCAATGGAAAACCACTGTCACTTGACATAAATGTTTATAGTTATTGAATTTATGAAGTTCCAGTCAGAGGCTGTTTAAGCTATGGATTTTTTCTTGTTTTTTTTTTTTTTTTTTTTGACAGATGCCCATGACACCACATGGTTAATTTTTTTTTCTTTCCTATTTTTAGTAGAGATGAGGTCTTGCTCTTGCTCAGGCTTATCTCAAACTCCTGACCTCAGTCTAATCATCCTGGGCTCCCAGAGTAGTAGGATTACAGGTGTGAGCTACTATGCCTGGCCTTCATTTTTGTTTGTTTGTTTTTTTGAGATAGAGTCTCTGTGTCACCTGGGCTAGAGAGCTGTGGTATCCGTCTAGCTCACAGCAGCTTCAAACTTCTGGGCTCAGGTGATCCTCCTGCCTTAGGCATCCAGAATGCTGGGATTATAGGCTTAAGCCACTGTGCTTGGCCTGCTCTCACTTTTTGATAGATAAAAAGATCAGCATATATTGGAGGGGTGCAAAGAGTAGACTGGCACCTACCTGAGATACCTTCTTATTTGTGATCAGAAAGATGAAAAGATTTTCTCCGGGCCTGGCCTTCTGGTTTGGAGAAATGTGTGTGGTCCTTCCCTGGTCCCAAAATAAAGAGCAAATTTCAAAGCAAAAAAAAAAAAAATGACAAGAGACGCTAAAGGCCCTGGTGAGGCACTGTCACCTGCATTTTATCTTTGTCCCCCCCCTTCTGTATGGACTCTGATGTGCTTTCGCATGCCTGTGATGGATTATTTCCTCTTGAGAACAATCACAGAGAAAAGATTTGGGTGGCAGGGGTCAAAGGCCCTGACTCCTGGTTGGTGGAATCATGAATCTGATGTGACTGTGTGGTCTTCCTTTGCTGTCTCTGAGGAACCTAGCTATTGGCCACGACGCCCAAACTGACCAGGCTTTCCTCTCAGCAGGAGACCACTGTCCATAGCTTCTGTGAAGATGTCCACTCCAGACCCACCCCTGGGCGGAACTCCTCGGCCGGGACCTTCCCCAGGCCCGGGTCCCTCACCTGGAGCCATGCTGGGCCCTAGCCCAGGTCCCTCACCGGGCTCTGCCCACAGCATGATGGGGCCCAGCCCTGGGCCACCCTCAGCAGGACACCCTATCCCAACCCAGGGACCTGGAGGGTACCCTCAGGACAACATGCACCAGATGCACAAGGTAGGGAGTCCTATGCCCCTGCATTTATGTCTCTTGCTGTGGGCCAGGTTCATAGGTAGCCTCTGGACCAAGAGCCAGAAAGGAAAGCCCTTTAGACAGAAGTGACCCGGCTTGGTACAGACCCCAATTCCAGGGCCCACTGCTATAAGCACAGAGGTCAGGCATGGAGGACCCCTAGCCTACTGTAGTCACAAGATCCAGTCCTGAGCCAGGTGTAGTGAGCAGCACATTCTGGCCCCCACAGCCAGCCACCAGCCACCCTAATCTGTCCCTCACTTGATTTGCATGGGAAATTTGGGGACATGGATCTGAACTTTTCTTTCACCAAGGAAGAAAAATGTTCAGGCCCCTAAAAGAAGGGTGAATATGGGTGGTGCCTGTGGCTCAGTGGGTAGGGCGCTGGCCCCATATATTGAGGCTGGCTAAACTGCAACAAAAAAATAGCCAGGCATTGTGGTAGGCGCCTGTAGTCTCAGCTACTCGGGAGGCTCAGGCAAGAGAATTGCTTAAGCCCAAGAGTTGGAGGTTGCTGTGAGCTGTGATGCCACAGTACTCTACTGAGGGCAATAAAGTGAGACTCTTGTCTCTAGAACAAAAAAAGAAGGAGGCTGAATGCATGTGGCCTCCTGTATGTCCAACTCACCTTTGTAACTCATGCACAGGGTGCTCCAGGGCCCTGGGGGACTGGTCTGGAGGCCAGAGGCTGATTGGACTAAGAGCTAGAACAGGCCGCATTGATTGATAGTCTCCAAGGAAGAAGGTCCTTGACCCTCAGATTTGTGGTCAGTCTTCTGGTGAGGCTGAGCAGGAAGTCAGATCCCTGCTACACCTGTTCACTGAGAAGGAGCTTTCATGTGTGTCCTTTACTTGTGGGATTTTGGCTGTCCTTTGACATGTGGTCCTTCCACTGAGGTCCCTGGTCCACCTGTGCCTCTGCCTTTAGACCAGTGTTTACTGGGTGGTCACCCTCCACTGGGTAGCATTTTTTTTTTTTTTTTGTGGAGACAGAGTCTCACTTTATGGCCCTCTGTAGAGTGCCGTGGCGTCACACAGCTCACAGCAACCTCCAACTCCTGGGCTTAAGCTATTCTCTTGCCTCAGTCTTCCGAGTAGCTGGGACTACAGGCGCCTGCCACAACGCCCGGCTATTTTTCTATTTTGCAATTCAGCCAAGGCCGGGTTTGAACCCACCACCTTCGGTATATGGGACCAGCGCCCTACTCAATGAGCCCCCGGTGCCCCCCCCCGTTTTTTATTTCTTTAGTGATAGAGTCTCACTTTGTTGCCTTTAGTAGAGTACCATGGCATCACAGCTCACAACAACCTCCAGCTCTTGGGCTTGGGCGATTCTCTTGCCTCAGCCTCCTGAGTAGTTGGTACAGGCACCCACCATAATGCCTGTCTATTTTTTATTGCAGTTTGGCCGGGGGCCGGGTTCGAACCTGCCACCCTTGTTATATGGGACCAGTGCTCTACTTACTGAGCCACAGGCGCCGCCCAAGGGTAGCATTTATTTTGTGTGTATGCCTCGACACTTTAAGTAGGTGTGAGGGCCTTGGAACCAAGCCACATGGTCACGTTGGTGATTTAGTAGTTGCTTTGGTGGGGTTGGGTGGCTGTTCTTAGTGACATTGAACTTCTTCAGCGGTGTTCAGCTGTGCTGCCTCCTCTTCCCACTTGTTGACTCTGCCTTGCTCTTGTCTCTGTCCTAGCCACTGGAGTCGATGCATGAAAAGGGCATGCCAGATGACCCTCGCTACAACCAGATGAAAGGCATGGGCATGCGGTCTGGGGGCCACACAGGCATGGGGCCCCCACCCAGCCCCATGGACCAGCACTCCCAAGGTACAGTTCTGTCTCCCTTCTTGTCTTGTGTCTGCCATACCCTGGAGGTCCTGGGACTGTTTTCCTCCTCAGAGCTCCTACAGATGGATTCGGGTAGGACCTAGGGCATTTGGGCCAAGTGGGCAGCCCCACCACAGAGAGCTGTCTCTGCTGAGTTTGACAGGTACTCTTTTCTGGCCCTTTCAGCTTAGGCAGCCCAAGGAGAGTGAACACAGACCAGGTTTGGTAGGGTGGGGTGTACAGGGCAGGAGCCCTGCTGTCACCAGGAGTTGACTAGAAATATACATTCCTGGGGCCCAAGACTGTCTTAACAAGCATATTGGCTCTTTTGTACAGGGATAGTTGAGAAGTGATGGGGTAGATGAGTTGCCAGGTCCTTTTTGTCACCAGGGCCAGGAAGTGCAGGAGCTCCACAGGGAGTAGAAGTAAGTAGGGTAAGCTTGCCCTACTTGAGGATGTGCATGCTGCCTGTGTGTAAGGAGGAGAGGGCTGGCCTGGAGGGAACTGGGATTTCATGCATTGGCGCTCAGCGTTAGCCAGTGGCACCTTACTGAGATGTGAGCAGCGCTAGATTGACCATACAGGCCACCAAGGTGACCCGAGTGTGTGCCCTCTGGGTACTGCTTATTTTACTCTTGAGAGTGAAGTCAGGGTAGAGCTGGTGTAAATATATTAGGAAAGTTCACCATCTCTGTTTTCGGAATCACAGATATGTGCTGTTGATGTGACCAATGGGCTGGCCTTTCTCTGCAGGTTACCCCTCGCCCCTGGGTGGTTCTGAGCATGCCTCCAGTCCAGTTCCAGCCAGTGGCCCGTCCTCGGGCCCCCAGATGTCATCTGGGCCAGGAGGAGCCCCATTGGATGGCACTGACCCCCAGGCCTTGGGGCAGCAGAACCGAGGCCCGACCCCGTTTAACCAGAACCAGCTGCACCAGCTCAGAGCTCAGATCATGGCATACAAGATGCTGGCCAGGGGGCAGCCACTCCCTGACCACCTGCAGATGGCCGTGCAAGGAAAGCGGCCTATGCCCGGAATGCAGCAGCAGATGCCAACGCTACCTCCACCCTCAGTGTCTGCCACGGGACCTGGCCCTGGCCCTGGCCCTGGCCCCGGCCCTGGCCCGGGACCAACACCTCCAAATTATAGCAGGCCTCATGGTACGATCTGCTTGCACATGTTTCCTTTGTGGGATTGCATAGGGCCCGCCCAGCACTTCTGGGTGCCCAGGGTGGCAGGTCATAATCCTGATAAATGCTGTTTCTCCAGCTCTTCTCTACCCTCCAGAGCCACACCTAGGAGTCTGTCAATGAGTGTGTGTCCCCTAGAACTGGGGCTACCAATGGGGCAGGTGCAGGTATAAACACAGCATGCATTTTATTCTCTCTCCGTTGGTAGGTATCGGAGGGCCCAACATGCCCCCCCCTGGACCCTCAGGCGTACCCCCTGGGATGCCAGGTCAGCCCCCAGGAGGGCCTCCCAAGCCCTGGCCTGAAGGTAAGTCCCTTTCCCTCTCGGTCTTGCATCTGTGCCCTGACTCCTCATTGTGAACTTGGGCTGTGTAGTCTTTGAGAAGAGCCCACTCAGAGAAAGGAAGTCAACCTGAATCAAAGCCTGTACTTTTCCCTGTGGTCCTCTTTTGGTCTCTCCTATCCCTGGTAGTTTATAGGGCTTACCTGATGGTACGTGCCCTTTACTCAGTCCCTGGCTCTCTGTATTGTTTTTTTTTTTTTGTTTGTTTGTTTTTTGTATAGAAAGAGTCTCACTTTATCGCCCCTGGTACAGTGCCGTGGCATCACACAGCTCACAGCAACCTCCAACTCCTGGGCTTAGGCGGTTCTCTTGCCTCAGCCTCCCAAGTAGCTGGGACTACAGGCCCCAGCCACAACGCCTGGCTATTTTT
>CAUYON010177914.1:0-36001 GCA_963573935.1 Arctocebus calabarensis | reverse complement strand
CATATTAACTTTAGTGAACTTAATTATGATGTTCCTTAGGGATGTCTTATTTGGGTTGAGTCATGCTGGGGTTCTGAAACTGTCTGCTATCTGAATTTCAGAATCTCTTGGCATGTCTGGAAAGTTCTCTTTCATAATCTCGTAAAGAAGAGACTCTGTGCCTTGTGACACCACTTCATCGTTTTCAGGTATCCCTATAAGTCAAATACTGGTTTTCTTTAAGTTTTCCCAGAGCTGTCTGAGATGATGATCCGTTTTGCCTTCCATTTCTCTTCCTCTTTGCAAATTCAGGAGCGTTGGAAAGCTTTGTCTTCCTTGTCAGAAATCCTTTCTTCTGCTTGCTCCATTCTGTTACTGAGGGATTCTACTGTATTTCTCAGATCTTTGAGGGTGGCAACTTCTTGTCTCAATGTGTCAAAATCTTTGGCCATTTTTGTCTTTGAATTTATTGAATTCTTGAGACATCTTTTGGGTCATCTTTTGAATTACTGCCTGAAATTCTAATTCCATCTTTTCCTCCATTCTGCTGATCTCATTTGCTATCTGGACTCTTGAATTTGATTTCTGACCACTCAGCCATTTGCTTTTTTAAGGGATCTTGTGCTGTATATACTTTGTCATTCCTGGGGAAGTTGATATACTTTGATTATACATATTGCCAGAGTTTTTCTGTTGATTCCGCCTCATGATAATTTTTCACTGTTGCCTATGACCGTTCTCAGAGTTGGGGAGGTGTCTCTCCCAGATCAGACCCTGGCAGGATCACTCTGTTGTTGCTGGATCTTTGTAGGGAGTGACCCTGTGTATCTCCTCTGGGACTGCCCCACCCAGGGAGTTCTGGCTGCAGGAGCAGCTCTGGAGTGTGGCACGCCCAGTTCAAGCAGCAGGGCATGGGATGGGGCACCTGTTGGCCTTTGCAAAGGGAGCCCTTGCTGCCAGCAATCTCTGGCTGGGAGGAGGGCTCCAGAGGGAGGGCAGAGGACCTGGAGCATGGATCAGAGCCAGGCAGAGTCCCAGCAGGCAGCAGGCTGAGGCCAAGTGGGGCACAGATCAGTTCTGCCGGGGGAGTCCTGGCGGAGTTTCTGGCCACCCCTGGCAGCGGGCCAATGCCCAGAGGGGTGCCAATCAGGGCCACAGGATTCCTGGCGAGTGGAGTTCCTGGCTGCTGTGGGCAGTGTGCCTGGGACACAGATGGAGTCGGGTGGGTATCCCTGCAGGTGGCTGGTGGAAGCTGGTCAGGGCACAGATCAGCATGGGGCTGGAATTCCTGCGGAGTTCCTGGCTGCTGCTGGCAGGGTGCCAATTTGGTCTGCACTGGAGTCCGGGCAGAGTTCCTGGCCACTGCTGGTGGCGAGCCAAGGCCCCACGGGATGCCTATTGGGGTTGCGTGGAGGTCTGGGAGGAGTGGCGTTCCTGGCAACTATGGACAGAGGACGTGGGGCACTCTACAAGTCATTTTCAATGAGATGTTTAGTCAAGTGTCCATGGGCTGCACAGAGTGCTAACAAGAGTTTGCATAAATGTTATTATAACTACTTTAGGGAAAAATCAGTTTGATGATTTTCATCTTGCTCATTTTCATGCCAATATTTTTCTTGCATTGTTGAGTTTACTTTCTATTGTGGGAAGAGACATACTTCTAAATGATTGCACAAACAAGTGTGCACATTCAACTGTGACAAGTGATCTGCAGAAAAAGTATGTAGTTCACTGAAGACCCATTCATAGGAAGGTAACATAGTCAAAAAGTCAGTTAGGTTCCCATGAAGAAGTAGAGTTTGGAAAGATATAGTGTTTAATAGGAATTTACTTGGGTCCCATTTGTTAAATTTTTATTGTTGCAAAAATTTTTTTTTTGTTGCTGTGATTGCCACTGGGGTCTTCTCCATAGAATAAGTGGGAAAGATTTATTTCTTCTTGATGCTGTGAAACAATTTCTGCAGTATGGGCATTAGTTTCTTTTTCTAGATCTGATAAAATTCAACTGTGAAACCATCCAGTCCAGGACCTTTTCTTGTTACAAGTTTTTTATTGCTGTTTCAATTTCATTACTTGATATTTTTCTGTTTAATAGTTCTATTTCCTCCTGATTGAGCTTTGGGAGGTTGTGTGTTTCCAAGGATTTTTCCATTTCCTTGACATTTTCCAAGAGCTGACAAAAAACAACTCCCTCCCCCCCAAAAAAAAGAAGGAAAGAAAGAAGAAGAAAAAGAAATTTAGGGAGAGGCCATCCATGGCTTGCAGGACATACACGGACTTGTGAAGAAAGCAGAACACATAAAAAATGAGGAGACTTAGCATAAAGGGAGACTGAAAGGCTGGTACTGGACAGACATCATGAGCCCTTCTTAAGCTACGCTGAGGTCAATATTTTAATCTGTGTTTGGTCTGAATCAACACAAAAGTTAGCAAGGTCAATGAGAAGGAATTTAAAGTGATTCGAACTGGAGCTCAAGTTAGAATTACCTAGAGGGCTTTTTAAAACATAAATTGTGAAGCCCTACCTGTAAAGTTTCTGATTAAGTTTCTCAGCTAGGGTCCAAGTATTTGTAATTCTAACAAGTTTTCAGTTGTTCTGATATCATTGATCTGCTGACAGAACTTTGAGAAAACCAAATATACATAAACCAAACTATAAGAATATTGTGTCTCAACTATCTATTGCTGAGTAACAATTCTCTCACAACCTTATTGATTTAAAACAATGTATTGTGAGATTTCATGGCTCTATGGGTTGACTGAGCTTATCTAGATTGTTCTCTTCCTGGGAGTCTCAGGCAGTAGGGATTATTGTGTATGTATCCCTGTACTTACCAAAGGAATCAACTCATGAGAACACCTTTTTAAAAATTATAAATGGATTTTTAAAAATTATAAAGTGACAATTTATAATTGTATAAACTTATGGGATATAAAATGATGTTATAATTTATGAATGCAATGTGAATAATTAAGTTAATTAACATAACCTTCATCTCTAATACTTCAATGTAAGTTAGTACAGCCATTGTGGAAACCAGTATGAAGATTCCACAGAAAATAAAAATGGAATTACCATATGATCTAGAAATCCCACTTCTGGGGGTTTGCCTAAAACATTTGAAACCAGTTTGTTAATTTGATGTTTACCTCCCCATGTTCATTGCAACACTATTCACACTAGCCAGGCTATGCAAGCAACCTAAATGTCCATTAGCCAATGAATGGATTTTGGCATATATACACAATGGAATACTATTCAGGTTGAAAAACTGTGAGAAGGAGCTTTACTTATATGTCTGTCACCTGAATTGAGATGGATGGGTTGGATTGTTTTATAATCTTGCCATTGTAGGTTTGTAATGTCAAATTAATTGGACTTTTTACATGATAGCTTGCTTTCTGCACTCAAGAAAGAACATTCCACAGATCCAGGCAGAACCTTTAAGGATGCTTATAATCTGTCTGAGAAGTCATACAGTTAATTTCTCTTCCATACTACTTATCAAAGGCCAGTTACCAAATGAATAAGTACATAAAAAAGCTAAAATAAACAAAAGCACAAGTAATATTGTATTTATAAAGGTTTACTTTTGCTAGTATAACAAAGTCCCACAAACTGGATGGCATAAACAATAGAAACTTGCACATCACAGTAAAATTCTGGAGACTGGAGGTGCTAGATTAAAAAAAAAAATTGACAGGGTTATTTCCATGGCCTCAGGGCTATGAGGAATAATTTATTATGTGCCTTTTTCCTAGTTTCTGATATTTTTCCAGCAATCTTTGACACTCCTTGGATTGTAGATCTTTGCTTTTATCTTCACAGGACATTTTTCCTGAGTTTGTGTGTCTGTGTCTGAATTTTCTCTTTTTATAAGGAGGATCAGTCACATTGGATTAGAGTGAATTCTAATGACCTCACTTTAACTTGATTATCTCTGCAAAGCCCCTATCTTCAAATACAGACACATTCTGAGATCCTAGGGTTGAGACTTCAGCATATGAGTTTTGGGGGGGAGAGATGCACAAATAGAGCCATTCTTGATTCAGAAGAAGTGATGACACAAGGCTATGGCAGATGTAGTTTTTTATTGAATCAGTTGTACATATTTTGAAAAGATAACAAGTGAAAATAGAGGTATAGGAAGAAATTGCTAAAATTTTTTAAATATATATCTTTTCAGTTATACCTATATAACTTCAATCACTCATTTTTCTCTTGAATAATATACTAATATTTACAGATCAATTACAAAATCAAAAAATCAGAAAATCAAATAGTAAAGTGATTAAGATGATCACTACAAAATATCCATTGTTTCTACTTTAACAAGAAAGAAAAGCTTTAATCTTTTTTTTTTTTTTTTTTATAATTTTTGGCCAGGGCCAGTTTGAACCTCTCACCTCCTGTGTATGGGGCCAGTGCCCTACTCCTCGAGCCACAGGCCCCACCCCAAAAGCTTTAATCTTTAAAAATATATATTCCCACTGGTATTATCAGCTATTAAAAATGGAAACAAAATAAAGAACAAAATGTACTACTTTTAATTGCATGCAACTGTGGTTTAAAATATTACCCTTCTTGATTCTGAAATATCATGGCCTCCTTTAATTTTCTTTCAAATGCAGGTAGAAAATTTTGTTACAATGGTAAATAAATTACTAATACTTTTCCCTCTTGTCCTTGACAAGACTTTAGTCTCATAGTTACCATGATGTAGTAAAATTTAGGAATATATTTCTCATTGAATTTTTATTTTAAATCACTTCAAATTATTTAAGAGATTGTCCACTGAAAACTCAAAAATTTTACTTAGGCAACCAATTGTTTTATACATGTATTTAGTTATGGTGTACATGATAATATTCTGTAGGAAAAGAAGTTTATGAAACATGATTCTCATATGCATATTTGTAAAAATAATTTACTTTTGCTGTTATTTACAGTTGCATGATTCAACTGAATATAATTAATTACTATTTGCTGATCACTTATATTACAGAGCTCCTGGACTTGAACACAAAGACAGGCATATCCCTAGCTTTTTGGAGTAAATATTTTAGTAGGAAAACAAACATTACAAAGCTTATTTTATGTTTTAAAAGTGACCAAATTCAGAAAAAAATTATTTAAAAAAAATTTTATATTCAAAAATATTTAATGTAGAACTAATGGATATGTAGGATGTTAAGTGGTGTTATAGAATGAATCAGGTTCCCCTAAGTTCACACTTTGAAGCCCTAACTCTTTTTTTTTTCTTATTTTTTGGAGACAGACTTACTTGATTGCCCTCGGTACAGTGCCGTGGCATCACAGCTCACAGCAACCTCCAACTCCTGGGCTTAAGTGATTCTCTTGCCTCAGCCTCCCAAGTGGCTGGGACTATAGGTGCCCACCACAATGCCCAGCTTGTTTTTGGTTGCACTTTGGCCAAGGCCAGGTTGAACCCACCACCCTCGGTATATGGGGGCAGTGTCCTACCCACTGAAACACAGGCACTGTCCACTAACCCTTAATTTGAATGGTTATTTTGAGATAGGACACAAAGAAAGAAATTAAAGTTTAATGAATTCATTAAAGTGGTGTCCTAACTCAATAGGACTATTGTCTTTGTGAAAAGAAGAACCTCCAGAGAGCTCTCTCCTTCTCCACACACAGGCAGATGCAGAAAAGAGATCATGTGTGGACACAGCAAGAAGCTGGTCACCTGCAGGCCAGGAAGAGCGGCCTCACCAGAAACCAATTCTAATGGTACTGTGACCCAGGACTTCCAGCTTCTGCATCTGTGAGAAAATACATGTCCATTATTTACACCACCCAGTCTCTGATTTTTTTTTGGGGGGGGGGGAGATTAATAAAATAAGCTCACTCTAAAACTACACTGCTTACATAAACCCGTGGGTATGTATGTATGCAGTGTAGTTGTAGAGTGAGCTTTTTCTAAGAGTTAATAGGTTATCTGAACATTAAAAACTGACAGAATGCTCAATTCACGGAATTTGAGAAACCCAGAGAAATAGGGATGAAAACAAAGGATGTACAGATTATTTGCTATGATTAGTAACATCTCTTCATTTTGCCTGATACTTTAGTTTTACCTGTTTGGAGATTTCATATACATTTTCTTATCATTGTGTCAATCAAATTCTATTTTATTATGCCTCAGCATTAATAAGTTTTTCTTATCTATTATAATTGGTGTTGAAATCAATAGATTTTAAAAGTATATGTGATTTTTAATCTGTAAGTACTTTTGTTCCTCAGAAATCTTCAGCAAACATCCTTCCTGCTACTTAATGCAAATAAAATATAAATTTGGAAAAAATTACATTCATGTATTCATGTAGTCACAAACCTGGCAGAAAGATATGTGACTTTTCACTCTTTTTTCAAAGAAATAATGCTGTTTTTTACAACATCCTTTACTCAGTGTAAAGATGATTAAAATAAATATATTATTCAGTATATTAAAAGCAAAAGAAAGCAAAATAGATATCCTCACATAAACATACTCATTTGTTGTTAAATAAATATATTATTCAGTATATTAAAAGCAAAAGAAAGCAAAATAGATATCCTCACATAAACATCCTCATTTGTTGTTTAATTGACATGTTTTTAAATAAATACTGTTGATAAAACTGGCTTTTAAAAAGCCTACACAAATAAGCACGCATGCAATAACTACTGGAAATTAATTCAAAATGTAAACAAAAAAAGTATTTGAGTTTAAGAAGATATATGAAATAACTTCAGCAAATACATATTCAGAATTGTTTAGTCTAGAGAATAATCAATAGAAGGCCACTTTCATAATAATTTTCTAGATTGTGAACTACTATAAAAGTGAGTGATGCTGAGAAGATTCTGGGAGTATGGTAGACTAGGAAGCTTCAGGAAACTGTCTCCTCACACAATGATTGCACTGGACTGAGTCTGCCTAATGAAACTATTTTGGAACTTTAGAGTCTATTGAAGGTTTGTAACTTCGAAGGAAACACTTAGACAGTAAATTGCAATTAATTTTGGTCAATTTCAGATCTTAGCATGGAGCAGCTACCAATCTTCTATGCCTTAGCCCTGTGTCAGATGGATGTGGATGTGTTCTTATAGCAGCTTTAAAGCATTTTGCAGCAGTCTGAGTGGAGAATAAGAGCTTGTTCTTTAAATACTGAGATCTATATTCTGAAGGCTGATGGCAGATTATCATTGGTAAAGGTTCAGCCAGATGTATAGATATAAATGATATTGTGGCAAATGCCCCCCCACCCCGGCCCAGACATTGTTGGAAGTCATTTTATTTCTGGCTAAAGGAATTTTCAGAGGATTTAAAGAGCTTGGACTTTTTTTACCCAGCTCGTTTTTTTCTTCTGCCCTCTTTGGCTGCCTGATATTAAAGGTTGAGATATTCAAAAGTAACTACATATAATAGGGAAATTAGAAAATCACCGTGTGTGCCCAAGAAAAGGAAAAGATTCAGAGAAGACATGAGAAGACCTTAAATTGACTTTTCAAGCTAACCCTCAGCTTGAAGACAGTCTGGAATCTTCAAAGACAAACAAAAACAAAACTGTTGGAGGCCCTAACATAGCTACACATGGACCTTTTCTGCTCCTTCTTTACTCCTCCTAAGACAAAGAAACAAAATTCCAACCTTCAAAGTTCAGGCCAAAGGACACTAATGTTCCCCAGGAGAACTGTGGAATTTGCCCGCTCCATAGGGCCCCCATTTCCCCACCCCATGGGGCCCCCATGTAAAAGAGGCCTCTAACTGCCCCCAGGCACAGACCTTACCTTTGCACTTCCCAGGGAGATCACCCTGTCCTTTCTATAAACCTGGCCTGAACATCTCAGCTGTAGCTTTGTCTCTTAACATCTTGAGAGACAAAGGTGCCACCACTTAACATCTTCCAAAAACAAAGCCAAAAAGCAACAAACCCTTTGGGAATCTGACTTTCACAGTTACTAGTTATTGTATTGTTGGATTTTAATGCCCAGTACAAAACAACAGCAACAACAAAAATCACAAAGTGTTTAAATGAACAGGGAAATGCAGCTCATTCAACGGGAAAAAACTAATCAACAGCAACTGTCCCTGAGAATAACCAGATTATGCACCTACTAGGCAAAGGTTCTTAAACAACTATCTTTTGTTGTTGTTGTTGTAGTAGTTGTCCTTGTTGTTTAGCTGGCCCTGGTGGGTTAGAACCCACCAGCCTTGGTATATGTGGCTGGTGCCCTAACCACTGTACTAGAGGCACTGAGCCTAAACAACTATGTTAAAGATGTTCAAAGAACTAGAAGAAGATTTTGATAAAGTAAGGAAAATAATGTATGAATGAAATGTAATATAAATAAAGAGATTAAAAGACTTAAAAAGAAAGAGCTAAAATTCCAGAGCTGTAAAGTAAAATAAGTGAAAAGAAAAATTAACTAGAGGAATTTAAAGGCAAATTTGAGCAGTAAGAAGAATCAGTAAAGTAGAAAATGAAGCAACTAAAAATGTATGGAATATAAACAAACAAAACATTGAAGATAAATGAACAGAGCCTAAGGAAGCTGCAGACGTCACTTGATGGAGTCCCAGAAAAAGAAAAAGAAAATGGCAGATATATTATTTGAGGAAATGATGGTCAACACTTCCCAAATTTGAAATACATGATTACAAATATTCAAGTAACTCTGGATGACCTCGAAGTATATAAACTCAGAGATCCCCACCAAGGCACATTAATCAAACACTTCAAAAATAAACATAAAGGTACAATTTTAAAAATAGCAATAAAGAAGTGACTCATCATATCCAAGTATTTGTTAGCAATGTTCCCATCAGAAACTTTATGTCAGAATGCAGGGAGTTGGTATATTTAAAATATCAATAGAAAAATAGTCAACTTTTTTCCAATTTTTTTCATCCACAAAATAACTTATATTCTGAAAAATATTCTTTAAAAATGAGAGAGAAATTATGACATTGCTAAATTAAAAAAAATAAAGCTCAGGATATTTGTTATCACTAGGCCTTTTCTGAAGATTTTTTTTTTTTTTTTGAGATAGAGTTTCACTTTGTCACCCTCGGTAGAATGCTGTGACATCTTAGCTCAGAGCTACCTCAAACTCTTGGGCTTAAGTGACTCTCTTGCCTCAGCCTCCCGAGCAGCTGGGACTACAGTCACCCACCACAATGCCTGGTCATTTTTAGAGGGAGGGGTCTCACTCTGGCTCAGGCTGGTCTTGAACCTGTGAGCTCAAGTTAATTTTTCTTTTCAATTATTTTACTTTACAGCTCTGGAATTTTAGCTCTTTCTTTTTAAGTTTTTTAATCTCTTTATTTATATTACATTTCATTCATACATTATTTTCCTTACTTTATCAAAATCTTCTTTTAGTTCTTTGAACATCTTTAAGATAGTTGTTTAGGCTCAGTGCCTCTAGTATAGTGGTTAGGGCACCAGCCCACATATCTCACGCTACTAGCCTACAGGCATGAGCCACTGCACTCAGCCCCTCCTGAATAAAATCTTAAATAGAATCCATCAGGTTTAAATAAAAGCACACTAGATAATAAATTGAGATCATATGAAGAAAAAAGGATGTCTTTAAATGTAAATACATGGAAAATTATAATGCCTAGTATTATTATAACAAGGGTTTGCAACTCTACCTGTTTTCAACATGATTTAAGAAACTAAAACATTTTTAAAATCAGTGTAAAAGCTAATATTTATTAGACCAATATTTTATTTTGACATAATTTAAGATATTAATTCATTAAAACAATTATTAATCTATGTTTTATACACACACTGTACAAAGTTGAAATTTTGTGACATCAATAACTGAACTCATTAGGGATAGATTTGTAATTGAGCAAAATTTTTGTCTGCTATTGAAATCAATCTAATATAAGTTCAAATTAAAGTACTATAACTTTAGAATTTTAAATACAATGCCCATGGTAACAACAACAACAAAAAATAAGAAAAGGAATAAAATACATTACAACCAAAAATCAACTAAATATAAAAGAGATGGCATTGCAGGAAATGAGGGACAACAAAAGCTACAAAATACATAGCAAAAATATAACAAAATAACACCAGCAAGTTTATCCTTATCAGTAATTACTTTAAATGTAAATAAATCAAACTTTCCAATTAAAACAAGTTGACAAAACAGATTTTTAAAAATCGTCCAATCATGCATGTTTTCTAGACACTTACATTAAGTCAAAAATCACAAATGTGTTGGAAGTAAGGGAATAGAAAAAATATTTTATGTAAACAGCAAGCAAAAGAGAGTAGAGGTGACTATATTTATAAAGTCAGACAAAAGTTTTTAAATCATAAAAAGATACAAGAGGCAGTGTGATATCAAATATCTATAGCAGTTTAATACAGTAAACAGATATAATATTTATAAACATTTATAAATTGTAATAGCATACAATTAAAATATGTAAAGAAAAAATTGACAAATTTAATGGGAGAAACAGGCAATTCTACAATAATAGTTGGAGACTTCAACAGAAAAAACAATATAGAACAAGGAAAA
Organism: Arctocebus calabarensis; assembly: GCA_963573935.1. Taxonomy (NCBI): domain Eukaryota; kingdom Metazoa; phylum Chordata; class Mammalia; order Primates; family Lorisidae; genus Arctocebus; species Arctocebus calabarensis. Next base: position 25,464 of record CAUYON010177914.1, on the reverse strand, counting down.
CCAAAAGTTATTTTTAAAAAGATCCATAAAATGGACAAATTTCAGTAGTTTCATTAACAATGGTGAAGAACTTGCACCTCCAGATTCATGAAACTTATTACAAAGCTATAGAAATAGAAAAAATAAAAAATCAGAGGTTCTGGAGACATAGTGCATTAAAGGATTTGCATTATAGCTTTACAATTTGTGTCTTAAGTTTTGTTATATTTAAAATGGAGAAATTAGTATTTTCTACTTCAAAATATTACTTTGAAGAATAAAGTAACATAAGCAATGTGATTATAAGATTATAGTATTGGTTACTCTGTAAATATGAGATAGTATTTGCTATTTATCAAATATATTGAGAAGGTAAACAATGGTTCAGTTTTGTTCTCAATTTTCCTAGTTAACTTCTTTATCATCTCAGTCTACTGTTTTACCATTTCCGTTGTAAGCTAATGGAATTGTTACTACATATCAGAGTAAATTCTTCAAAAAAGTCACAAGAAATTAATTTCAATCCATTAAAAAATATACTCTTAAAAATAAATCTGAATTCTTCATTTGCTTTGTATAAGGATTTATCTTCTTTTGGTTCTTTCTCTATTGTGTTTGCATAATTTCCAGGTCATTTGTTTCATTTTAATCAAGTTTAATGTGGCTAGTATTCCTCAGGGTATATTTACTTCTGAATTCATTCTGATGCTCTCCTGACCTGGCAAAGTTCTGTTTGTATTGTCTCGGGGAGCTTGACTGAGCCTGGAAAAACCAAGATACTTTCACTCTCATATATGGGGCCTCAGCTGGCTTCAACCAGAAAATAGTGCCTATTTGAATTTATTCTATTGGTCCTGGAAGTCATAAGGCCAGCTCAAAGATAGATAATATAGACAAATGTTGCCTTGTAATGAGAGGAAAAGAAAATTTCTACAGAGATCAAAATACTTGTATTTTAATTCTCTTATATCTAGAATAGTGCTAACACATGCAGCTGGCACATATTTGTTGAATGGCTGAATGAATATCCCTTTGATCATCGAATATAATTTAAGACCACACTTTAGAAGAGAAAAAGTCCTTATTAAAATATACTATTATAATTAATATTTTACTATAGACCATTTGTTAACATAAAAAAGAATATTAGAATTTCTTGTATACACTGTAGAAAAAATTCCTGTATATCATTATTATTATAAAACACATTGGTTTTTAAATAATGCTGTCTTACATAGCATTACAAATTGAGATTAATAATAAGAAAATAAGCAAATGCTCTGATTTTTGTCTTGTGCATTCAGATGTTTAATTGGGAAAATCAAAGGGATTGATTTTTTTTTCCTTTGAGGTATTCTGAAAGCTCAAGATTTTTTCTATTATAGTTTTCTTCAAGTTTTATTCAAAAGCAAGATCATAACTGTACCATAGCTCTTGCAATGTGATTCTCCCTTTGGAATATGTTTCTTGGGATTTCTTCTTTTCTTCACATGAATCCGGATGGGTAAATGAACTTTGTTGCTTCTTTAGGGGAGCTGCTGGCCCTTTCTTTCTTTCTTTCTTTCTTTTTTTTTTTCTTACCCCATTCATTTTCTTTTACCATGAGATAGGGAAGTAAGAAATGGAGTTTGGGTACCATCATTTTTTACCTCTTAATATTACTTTCCCTTGTTCTTTTGTTCCCTTTTTGTTGTTGTTGTTGTTCTCTTCCTATTGACAAGTGAAACAGGCCTGTGTTGCTTTGGTGGCCACCCCACCAAGGGCATTCCAAAATCTAATTGCTTGTATCTTCATTTTCTGCTGAGACTGTTTTCTATTTCATAGTTGGTGAAAGTACATACAGGCAAACCTGGACATCTTCCTTCTGGTAATGGCCCTCCTCTGAGAAGTCAGTACTTGAAATATTTTGCCTTGACATAATCTAACAATTGCAGAAAATATCTTTCTCTTTACACAACTTTTACTTTCTTACTACCAAAATAAGAAAATAAAATTACTTAGTTTTCATTTAAAATTCTTGAGAGGAATATATGTTTTATAAGAAGTCTGGGATAAACTGATTGGATAAGGCCCATTCACATTATGGAGGGTAATCTACTGTACTTAAAGTCAACTATTATAAATGTATACTTTTACAGAAACATCAAGACTGAAGTTTCACAAAACATCTGGTTGCCATAATATATACAAGTTGACACATAAAATTAACAGGTCCCTTTCATTTGGCTTCATGATTCTGACTTCACCAATAATATTCTTTTGTTCTTATTAAGAGCTTTCTGACAAAGATAGTTCTCAAAATAATACATTACCTTGTTAGTAAAACAAGCTACTTATTACTCATAGGGAATGAATCCATAGAAAAATAGTAGTCATCTTTAATACAACTTGATAAGAACAAAAATAATAATTAATAAAGAAAAAGTGATTATCATGATTTAGGAAACCCATTTGTTTAGAAATGTACAACCTTTTACAATAAATTATTGGTAAGATAGGACATAAAATTGGAAGATCTGTATTAGTTATTATTTAGTTAATTTTAAAAAGTGCCATGGATGAATACACAATAGTTTGTTGAAGATAGTGACTCAGTCACTGAAATAATTTTTAAAATATTTTTATAATTATTTTATAACATGAGCTATTATATCAAAATCATCTAAAGATTTTTTCAAATATGTGAAAGAGGTTAGCACTTCTGAAAATATAGTGTAAGATACCCAGCAAATCTCCTTCCTCTAAAAATCAATGAAGAAATTTGGCAACTTTAGTCATAAACATCTCTAGCAGGAATCTGGAAATCAATGAAAGGCATGCAACAAATTGAGAAGAAATTATCCAAGCTAAACTGCTAAACCTCTGACAAGAACAGTGGCCACCTACTGTGTTTCAATTCCAGGCAAGTTTTCATCTATCCAAGCTCCATCATCATGGTAGCTTTACAAGGGTCAGGCATACCATGAAAACCAGGAACATTGTTTCTCTGGCTTGATTTGATCTAGAACAGTGGTTGCCAAATTTTCATGTCTGAGGGAAAGTTGGAAAGACCTAAAAACTTAATAACACATCAGTTCAGAAGACCAGCATCACAACTAATCTGTGGTTGTGGTATTTATTGAAAGTAGAGTTAAACCAGCAGACTAGTTCATATATTTAACTGAGAGACCTAGTAAATGAGATTACTAACCTGGACCCTGATAAGCTCTCATAAACCCAGACGTCAAGGAAGCTGGATACATGCTCAAGGCTGTGTTCACAACAGCAGAAGCTGAAGATGATTCTATGTATCTACATACTGCTGGCTGAACATGAAGCCTTGGGCAGGTACAGATGTCTTAGTCTATTTGGGCTGCTTAAACAAATTACCATTAACTGAGCAGTTTATAAACAACAGAACTTTATTTCCCACTGTTCTGAAGGCTGGGAAATCCAAGGTGAAGGCACGGATAGATTCCACATCAGGTGAGGGCCCACCTCCTGGTACATAGCTGGTGCCTTGCTGCCTTCCCATGCAGAGGGAGAAGCAAGGACACTCTCTGTAGCCTTTTATATGTGAGTACTAATCCTGTCCATGAAGGCTCTACCCTTCTGATCTAATCACTTCTCAAAACCCCCCACATCTTACTACCATCATATTCGTGATTATGTTTTCAATAAATGAATTTGGGGGACACAACATTCAGACTATAGAAACAGAGAAGAAATATTGAAGGACCAACAGAAAGAAAAATCTGAAATAGGGCGGCACCTGTGGCTCATGGAGTAGGGCACCGGCCCCATATGCCGAAGGTGGCAGGTTCAAGCCCAGTCTCAGCCGAATTACAAAACAGAAAAATAGCTGGGCTTTGTGGCCGGCACCTGTAGTCCCAGCTACTCGGGAGGCTGAGGCAAGAGAAACACCTAAGCCCAGGAGAGGGAGATTGATGTGAGCTGTGTGACGCCATTGCACTCTACCAAGGGCAATAAAGTGAGACTGTCTCTCCAAAAAAAAAAAAAAGAAAGAAAGAAAGAAAAATCTGAGATAGTTTTATAAAAAGTCAAAGCACTGCCTAATTGCTTAATCTTCACATATATCCATTGGTCTTTTTGGCTCAGAGTGTTTGAGGACACTGCTATACCAATCATTAACAGAAACTCATGGTCTTCTAGCACAGAGGTGACACACAGGAAGCTAGAATTTAAATTAAAAGCAAACATTCATGTGAAAAGGCAATATTACAGAGGCAGAAAGCAAATTAATAGCCTGGGACTGGCGTTGAAAATAGGGCTTGACTGCAAAGTTCTAAGACTGGACTGTTGTTGATATTGTTGATATATAATTCTGTAAATTTACTAAAACCATTGAATTTTACATGTAAAATGGGTGAATTTTGAGGTATGTAAATTATACACCAATATATTGAAAGCTTCTTTAGAAAGGTTGTGAATGGTCAATATTTAGTACTTATTTAAGCTCCATTGCTTTCCCTATACACATGCATACATCCTTAAAGATTTTCACATGAATTATTAAAAATAACTACCTCTGGGATATTAAAATAAAATTTATTAGATAGGAGCAGGGGATAGATAATATTAAACCAATAAAAAAACAATAATAACATATATGATAGTAATAAATGCCATGAAAATAAGGGAGCTTAATGACATTGAAGAAGGAAGCTCAATAACTTATTTTTGCTGTCTAGAGAAGATCTCCTTGACAGGTGACACTGGACATAACTCATCTCTAGTGACAAATCACTTATTCAAATATTTGGTGCAGGAACTTTTTAGGCAAAAAGAGAAGTAATTACAGGTACCCAGAGGTGGCCAAAGTTAGAGTTTGAGACTCAGAAGAAGGTCACTAGACTAAGTGAACTTTACTTTAGGGGAGGTTGGTACAAGACAATGTTGGGGATGTCAACAGGAGTCACAATGGGTAGGGCAGTTAGCCCACAAATGGAGAGTATATGAATTTTTAGTGTAACTATATATAGAACAACTTTTAATAATTAACAGAAAATATGATATAACTGGGAAACAGTCTTTCCTTCATAACCTAATCAGGATAAGAATCTTCAGCAAAGAATTTGTTGAAATGCTTATTGGAAATAATATTTACTCTTTTGTCAGAAATTTGGATAGCTGAGTAGAAATTATATTTTTTACCTACAACAATAGGCCTCTTTATCATTCAGAGCGGGCCAAGAGAAGCATGATTTGAAAGCAGGGAATAAAGAAAGGAAAAAGAAACTAAATTAAGGGATTTATAAATTATGAGCCAGTTAGGAAAATATTTATGTTCTATGAATTTAGATTATACAGTCTCAATCCAATGCCTCTACATGTATGTGTGGGGTTTTTCTGGAGGACCTACACCTCAAAAATATACTTAGTATGTCATGTTACATCACTGAAGATTTTAGGAATGTTACCTGAAAGCTGAACACTGAAAATTTAGGTAAATATTCTAGTTAAGCATATTTGTGTGTTGAGTAAATGAAGATTATATTTCTTAGGAAGTTGGATCCTGAAACAATTTTAGTATTATAACTAGTGGGTGAAAATTTGAAAATACATTGATTAGAATAAATTGACTTTGGGAAAAGTCAGTTAGGTAACTAAGGTAAGGAAGCCCGGTTAGCACCACTGCTGATCTGACAATGGCAATCTATCAAAAGTATCTTCATGTTTTTTTTTATTTAGAAAATGTTATATTTAGCACATAGCTATAAATTTCTGCTCCTATGCTGCATTTTAAAAAAATTATCTCCAATTCCTTGGGTAAGTTTGATGTAGTCTGTTAGTATTGTGGAGAATAAAAGCAGGCATTGCAAGGAAAGTCCAATTTATTTTACATCAACCTCATCACTTGAACTACAGAAGCAGCATCAATGAGGAGATTGTGTCCAGAAGTACCAGGAAGAACATTAATGAAAGCAAGGGCAGAAAACAAAAATTTAAGAACAGAGGATAAAGTAGAGAAGTAATATGTAATATGGATCATTCAAAAAAGTGTAATATGCTGCCTCATTTTAAAATACATGCTGTAAGAAACCCACATCCAGAAATTTGATGGAGGAGGAGGGAAGGAGCTTTCTGGCTTACAATAACCAATACTAACTGTGGTCCTCAACTGGACACCTCCGGTTCCTGCCTCAAATCGTTTTCAAACCACCTTTTATATCAATCACTTTTTGAGGATACCAGCTTGAAACAGATCTAGACTAAGATCCCTTCAAAAGCACTACATTGTGTTCATTTTTGCCCCAGATTTATTCTGATAGAGACACTCTGGGGATCTGCCCAAGCAACCACGCGTGGGCAACCTGAAAGTGCAAGCTGCTAACACATTGCAGAGCTGCTGTTGAGCAAGGAAGCAGGGGATTTGGTGAATTTTCCTCCATCCATCTCTCAGGAGAAAATCTGAGCCAAATTCTTCACAGGTTCTCATGGGTTCTAGTGGAATAGAACCCATTTTACGTCATTAATTGGCTTTTCTGTTTTCCCAGGCTCCTAATCTTTTTCTAGAGATTACTCCCTCAAATGACCTACCTGCATACTCGCACGACGCATAATGTTGATCATACGTCAAACTTTATTTTGTTTTGTTTTCCTTGTGAGAAAGAGCACTGAGACGTAAGCAAGAGGTATAATTTATTTTATAATTATATGCTGGGAGATATAAGCCTGAGGCCATAACAATTGCTATGTTCCCCAATTCAACTCAGTGAGAAGAACCTTATGACTTTATTTTAGGAATTCTTGTGCACCCAAACCAGCTAGGTAGGAAGCATTGTGAGGAAATACATTATAACAGCATATTAAATTAAATGCACTCAGAAATAATAGAACAGCAATATCTTAAGTAGTTCCCAAGTATATATACATGTATTTATAAATATACACCTACACCTATATTTACAAACTTTTTACACAACCAGGTTTCCACTGTTATCACTCTGGGTGGTCTGTTCGTCTTCATGTATAGTTCCAGAATTGCATATCCATCTGCTTGTATTAGCATAACATATAATACTAGTGCAGGTTGGTGTTTGGAGCCTGCCATGGCAGTATCTAGAATTTATTTAAAGTATATCTTAGCTTTTCATCTTAAAAATATGTAGTAGATTGATTCTTTCTAGCCACTTTATGGGTGGATGAGATGAAAGAACATGAAATTAATTGGGTTGTTTGTCATCCCTAAGTCAAACATTTATTTATTTTTTTTCATTTTTTAAATTTTTATTAAATCATAATTGTGTACATTAGTGCAATCATGGGGCACAATGTGCTGACTTCATATACAATCTGCAATATTTTCATCAGACTGTTTGACATAGCCTATATGGAGGGAGGGGGGAGGGGAGAGGACGAGTGGGAGGGCGATTGGTGGGATCACACCTACGGTGCATCTTAGAAGCGTACAGGGGAAACTTACTAAATGCAGAATACCAATGTCTACATATAGTGATTAAGTCAAACATTTAATTGTGAATGTGACACCTGCCAGCTTCTTTCATCAGCCTTGAGTCCCCAGTGACTCTGATGAAGAGGAGCTCCTTATAGATTTGAAAATCTGAGACAGAGATGCAGTTTTAATATTTGTTGTTTAAAACTACTGACATCTATTAGCGTACTGACACACTTGTGTAGTTGTTACTCAGTACCTATCTGCATATTCTCATATTGTTTATAATTATTAATATGCTTTTATAATTAAAACTATGAAAATAATCAGGTATTTATTTTGCATCATTTGAGTGACTTTTTCCCCCCCAGTATTGCTCTATTATGTTGTTGATAATTGAATTCTCTAAATTAAGTATTTCATTTAAATTACTAATTTGATGAAATCCTGTTAATTGCTTTATCCCAAAAAACATGCAGGAAGCTCGAGAGAATCATTTTTATATTTTCTAAAATATGAGCAAACATAAATAAGCACCAAAATATTTTCTGGAATTCAGCTATTCCAGCTATTAATGTGCTTATTTATGTTGTTAATTTATTGATATTATTTACAAAAATATAAATGTTTTCAATTCATCTCTTGGTTACTTAGTAACACAAATCCAATTGATGCTAATGTCCAGTATTGAAATTGTGTTAGGCTGAGATTTCTTCATTCTTTCTTTATTCAACTTCATTCACATGGCAATAATTTTCCCTCAAGCCATATTTCACTAATTTTTATTTATATTTTGTTTCAATAGAAGGACACTTGCATTTACATCATTTATGCATACTATTCAAATCAAATCATTTCCAGCCCAAGAGACTACACTTTTTATAGCATCAGAAACAAATCACACATGGAAGAGAAATAACATGAAAAACTGTCAAGAGAGATTTAAATATTTTATAAAATATTGAGTGAAGGATTCAGAATTCACTAAATAAATCAAACTAGAGATACTTTAAGAAATGACTTCAAAACCATCTGTGGTTTCATTCATGGTTTTCTACTTTTCAATTTTAAAAATCAATTGTTAAGTAAACATATTTTAATTTATATGGTGAAATATTTTCAATAAACTATTTCATATAATTATCGATAAAAAGCATTTTAAATAAAATTTCAGTGAAGATGAATGATGTATTTTGAATAAATCATTAAAATAATCTGACAAAAAACCTTCCAGAATTAAAATATACATAGATACTCTAATAAGGTATGAATACAAACACGTAGAAGTATTGTAAGAATTGAGAAGTATGAGAATTATATTGGTAGCTATAGAAAATATAAGTTAACTAACATCATTATATTAAGAAACCACTTACTATACATTCTGATTGTTACTTACATATTAAATAAATATGAAGATTAGAAGAAGAGAATATTAGGATGACTTTTCTCAACAAGTAATTTGCTACTTTTCCTGCATTTAGTTTGCAAATATTTGGTATTTACAAAATTTTCCAATAATGTGTTCTAGGAATTTTTAGCATAATGTAACAATATACAACTAGCATGCTTATTATTTTACTTTCAATGATTTTCAAAATGAAATGTAGAATGTACTGTCAGCTAATTTCCTTATGGTAACCATTAATAAAAACTAGGATTAGGTCTCTTGGAGGTTGATGCTACTTATTTTGGGAATCCATGTAAAAGGATTTGGGGGAATTTGCTATATGAATTGATGATATGTTTTCTATGTATCTCATTACAGTCATAAAGTGAGTTGAAGTTTAAATCAAGGATAAATAATACATTAGAACCAAATATACAAAGCTCATTTAAATTTAAATCTCAAGAATTATTCAAAGGAACCCAGTATTCAGTGTTTGAAAAAATGGTTTTTCTTCACAATTTCAAGGGCCAAAAAGTAGGAAAATAAAAGTCTATGTTTCATTTGACTATAAATATATAATGTACAAGTCTTCAAAGTTGCTATATATATCTTTTTGTTTCCTTACGTATACTATAAAAGGACTTCCTAAATAGAGAATGTGTGTGACAGAGATTATATGACATCTCACAAATTCCCTTTCTTCATCCAGGGCATATAATATTTCAAATAATTGCAGTCATCACCTGTAGGTTTCCTACACCCTTTCACCCTCATTGACCTACTTGTATTCTTTACTCCATCATAGGCTATCTTTGCCAACTGTATTCAGAGGATCTTCTGGAGAATTCCGAGTCAGTGGTAGGGGATGATGGAGCCACAAGATGCAGGTAGCTTGGATCCATGAGTCTTTTTATGAGATAAGTGAGAAATAAGTTTTTGTTGCTTCAGTCCACTAAGATTTTCTGGCTGTTCTTAACAGCAGCTAGTAATTACTTAACATGATTAATAAAATATGAAGCTGTATTAGGAAGCTATCATAGTTGAGTCAAGATGTTCAAAATAAAAGTACTAGATATTGAATAACGCTATTGTATTTATTCCATTTTCATTGATCAATTGATAAGAAAAACTATATTTATATGTGTTTGGTTTGTAGATTTTGTATATTTATAGAAGTATCTAAAAGTATTAAACATAAAAATAATAGCAAGTTTTATAGCTGGTTGCCAGTTACAATAATATAAAATAGAAATAGAAAATATACTCATTACAGTTTTAATATTTGGACTTAAGTGTTAATCACATTCTTGGCATGCACTTGCCTGTATAAATTGATGCTTCATAACAGAAGAATGTGACCACCATTAATACAATTCAGAAACCCATACAGAGTGAGTAAAGCAACTCAAATCACCCTTGATAATATATCTGACCATTTATCAAAACTATCTTTATACTGTCATTAGTTGAGCTGTTCCTTTATGGGTTTTTTATGTCCTTGTCAAGTAATTGCTTCAGAACTAGATCAATGAGAATCTATTACAAAGAATAAGCTCAAACTCAGCCCAAGTATCTTTTTCAATGTGGAACTGTCCCCTTTGACTTTATTATAGAACAATTAATATATAAACACACATATATGTTCACCTCTATTCCAAATTTCCTCTATAGGACAAAAGAATTACAAAAGTTCAGGATTTTTTTTGTATAATTCAACATAGCCTTCCATACAGAAACATGCAATTATGGCATCTGAAACTCTATCAGTTCAACTGATTTCCTCAGAAAGATTGTAAGTGTTTATAGTTGATATGCCTAAAAAAATGTTCTGAGTGACAGGAAAAAAAGTAATTAAACCTAGTAGTATCTCGTTTTGCAAACTATAATATCAAGCTTTTATTTTAGTATAAACTAAAAATAAAATCCTAAGCCCTCTGCTACCTGCTTGGACATATCTTGGTCAACAGATCCCAGAAACACCTTAAAATTGAGTTCCCAGACATGAAGAGATGGGAGGATAAAGCCCAATTGCATGCATATCATTTGCCCTTCCTAAGTATTCCTGACTCCTCCTATAGTTTGTTGAATATTTATATTTACTGACCACACTAAATACTAAATCTTGCTTCTTTTGTCTGTCCTTTGAAACAAATGTGCCTGGCTTTTGGCCAGGGCTTGGCTTCCCAACCTGTTGGAACAGCAGCCTTTATGAGAAAGAAAGCTCTCCTTTTTCCAAAATATAAATCTCATTAATATTATTTCTAGTTAATAAATTGTGACCAAGAAAGGGTTTGAGGGGCATCTAGTCAGATTCAGCTGGTCTATAAGGGTTTTAAAGATGCTTGAGTAGGCTCTAGGAGGGGATACTCTCTTAAAGGTAAGTTATAAAACCTTAGTTCTAAGGAAATGATCTCTAATCCACTGCTATCATAGGAATTAGTGACTAATATGTTTAAAAAGTTATAAAAATTATTGCGAATTTTGAAATCTAACCTGAAATAATTTAAAGCTTTGCCAACCACCCTAAAACCTTAGTAGACCTCTAGCTGCATGCTCCATTAAAAGAGCCTATCAAACCTTCTAAATTAATGAAAATGATGCTGTAATTGGGTTTCAAAATTTCCAAATGAAATCAAAATTCTCTCATAAACTCCCTTAAAGAGGGTGACTTGAAGTTTTTGAAGCCAACCCCACCACCCCTATGAAATGGCATATGTAATAGATTTAGAATCAACCCTTTCCTTTTTGCTTATCTCTCCTATCGCTGGTCCTAAAATGATTGTTTTTCCTTCCCAATCATTTTTTTTAAAAAGTTACAAATGTTGCAATTTGTGTCTCCCTTCTGTTTAAAATTATCCTGTACTATATCAGCTCCTGCAGTGGGACACAGCTGCCCAACTAAACTCCTTTATTCACAGAACTAAAAAATTGACTAAAGAAAGTAAGGGGTAATATGTTTAATTTTGTTTTTCCTAATCTCAATTTTTTTCTTTTACTTTTTTCTATCTTTAAAAAACTCTGACTCCAATTTCTCCAAAACTAATAGTTTGGCCTTTAATATGTAAAACTTTTAGCTTCAAAATAGTCTAAAGAGATTAGGAATATTTTGCCCTAAGGTATATTTCATTAACATGTTTGAAGATGACTGCTGAAAAACTGTCTTTCAATTAAAAAAAAAAAAAAAAAGAGAGAGAGAGAGTCTCTACCTTTAAAGGTCTAAAATGAAACATTTGTTATGTGGTCTCAATTTTTAGTTAATATTTTAGTTCTGTGAATAAATCAGTTTAGTTAGGCAGCTGTGTACCATTCCAGGAGCTGGTACAGTTGAGCAGTGTAGATTTTTAAATAGAGATATTCCCCACAGTGCTTCATTCACATAACAAGACCACTTTTTGCTGACTGGTCAAGTCTTTTTCCTCCTTTTCCTCAAACCTATTTTTTTTTCAATCTGTAAATGACCTTTGATTTTCTGTCCTTTTCCACCTATGAGACACACATAAAGCTCTTTGTATATAAAAGACTCAGGCATGGAAAAATAAAAAAATAATATGTCTATACCTATATCATCTCTATTTATGGGTATCTCTACCTCTACCTCTATCCGTATCCATCTTTACTTATTTATTTACTAATATTATTCTCAATGACAACTTCAGAATTTTAAGCCTCTAGATTCTATTGTCTGGATAGGTAGCATGGGGCCTAAAGTCATGTTCTCAGTGGCTACACTAAGAGTTACATGATGCAATCAAGTCTAATATGAGCCCTTCTTAACTTCCTCACCTTTGCCTCTTGGCTATTCAAAGAAGGGCTAGATCCTCCAGGCATCTTGAGTTTTGTCCTTAACAGTGCACCTGGCAGGTATGTAAGTAAGTTAAGGACACAGAAAGACTCTGCCCTTTGTAGCCGTCTTGGATGCCATGTGGCTACTTAAGACCTAAAGATGACTGAAGAACACTTTTGGAGATAATATCTGTTGTTAAGTAGTTAGTTGGGAACAGCTTTCCTGGGAAGGAGAACAAGTCAGAGCCTCCAGGCCCCTATTTTGGTGCTTTAATTTTGTCCCAAAGATTGCTACGGGTGGGTGGTAGGGGGAAAGTCCTACCAATCTACTAATTGGAATGTGTGGGGACTACAAAAGAATGTAGAAAACTCTCTAGCCTGGTAACAGGTACAATAGAATCTTGAAGATGATCTAGAACAGCCTAATTATCATGTTTTTAGCTCAAATCTACATTTTGGTCCCTCTTAGGCTCAGGGCAGATCTGCGTATGTGGTAAGACTCAGTTTTCAAGGTGACCGCTATACCTGATCCACACAGTAAAAAAAGAGAATTGTCCACCATGACCTTGCCTTTTCTTTGTGGTAACCATGGGGACCCATTAACTGTCTTTGCAAATGTATCTTGCTCTTATCTGTAGACATCTCTTTCTCTCTCTCAATAAACTCTGTTTCATACTTGCCTTGTTGCAAGAAGACGAGGTCCAAAGGATAGAAAGAGTACCCAAAGTCCACATTTATAAGAGGAAGAGTTTTATTTAGCCGGGAACTTACAGAATAGAAGAATTCCAAATGGCCGCGCTCCCCAACTGGCTTGATCATTCCCTTTTTATCGACGGTCAAAAAGTCGATTAGTGGCCAGTTTGAATCAAGCAGGAGATGCTATTCCAGCCACTACAGAACTACAGTATATCATAGAACTAAATTTCCAAGTTCCAAGAAGTTACGTTTACAAATTCCTAAGGGCTGAGTCACCATGGAGAGGACCCTGCAAGTGTATCCTTGTGCTCTCCTTGAGAAGACCTGTTCCCCCAGACCTCACCCTTCTCGGGTATCCTCTCTCATCCTTACTTTGGGTGTCTACTCATTTTTTGACCAAAAGCACACAAGGAGAATCAAGGACAAGGCAGCTGCTTTGAAACACAGCATTTTGTTGTAATTTCCAATTTTTTTTGGCAATTTAAAATCTTAAAGTCACAACTGCAATCTCTGTGTACTGGGTTCTTCGTCTCACAGATTGGGAGCATGAATCCACAGGCCACTGTGAGGAAGCAACAGAATAGATTTTACTGAAAGATAGATAGATAGATAAGCAAGGGAGGAGAGCAGCGCCTCTGGCAGCAGCAGGGTGGTGGGAGGACCCTCGTGGGTAGCCTGTTTGGGCCTGTTAAGGAGTTTATGTACCATTTCTCCCACCCTGTGTGCAGGCTGAGTTGGGAAGAGATGGAATGTCATAATCATTTGGCACCAGGCTTGATGGCAGAAGTCAATTTTAACACTGCCTGTGTGTAAGGTGAGTTCTCTGCTCCCGGCTCAGGAATTTCTTGTTCAGGGTGTGTTCTCTGCTCTGAGAGTGGCAGCTTAGGCGGAATGCCCGCCAGAGTGGTTTTCATGAGCCTGTTTAGGGCCCAAGGAATGTGGTTTGTGAGCCTGCCTGAGTTAGAAAAGTGGGGAGTACCTGTTTATCCCTAAGTGGGGACCAGAGGAAGCAGCCCTGATGAAAACAGTTTAAAAATTAACAGAACAAATACATTGCTTGAGCAAGAGAAAATTGTATTTCAGCATAACGTGGCAACCAAGGCTTTTCTCTATACTTTTCCCTGTGAGAGTTGGTTGTTCTTAAAACAAAACATGGTCCTAACTGGGAGCTCATTCTGGTCGGCCCTTGGCTGTTTTAGTGTTTGCTGTTTGTGTGGTGTGTCTTTCAATCCTTTTTCTGACTACCCAAGAACCCATGGTAGTTTAAAGTTCTAACACCCTCTTGGGGGACCCTATATTGATATTATGTTGAATTAAAGAAGATGACAATAAAACATCTGAGTCATTTGTAAATTAGAAAGAATCCTGAAACAATTATTAAAAATGAGTTATAGTTTATATACTTTGACGACTTGTTATTTATATAAGATAGAAAAATAAAGAAATGTAGATATGCTAGTACTAACTGGGAACTGATAACCATAATGTAACTATAATGTCATAGATTGTTTTTATCAGAAATAAGGTTTTCTCAGAGTTGCTAAAGCCATGAGATTCAAGAAAAAAATTCTATATGTTAAATATTTAAAAATTAGAGTCTTTTTCAGAAAAAAATAACATTTATGCTTTTTGAATTATCATTTTGGCTAAATAAATGTTTTATGTTAACCTACGATCCTGTTTTAATTGTGAAGTGATCTTTCTGTGAACTTTCAAGGAAAGGGCAAGTTTTCCCTTACCCCCTACACTAGCTTTATAAATATTAGGCTACTGAAAATCTGAAAGAAATACATTTCGCTTACGGGATATGTGAAAACTATACAGGCAACAATGGCAAGTATACATGTTTAACTTTCTTTGGGTTAAATTTATATAAACTTTTTTTTTTTTTTTTTTTTGTGGACACAGAGTCTCACTCTATCGCACTCGGTGGAGAGCTGTGGAGTCACAGCTCACAGCAACCTCCAGCTCTTGGGCTCAAGCGATTCTCATGCCTCAGCCTCCCAAGTAGCCTGGCTACTTGGTGTCCGCCACAGCACCCGGCTAATTTTTGATGCAGTTCGGCCGGGGCCGGGTTTGAACCCACAGCCCTCGGTATATGGGGTTGGCACCCTACTCGCTGAGCCACAGGCGCCGTCCTATAAACATTGATAATATGTATTCCAAAATTGTATGAGATTCTTAAAATTCTGATACTTTAATATATTGCCAATATTTATGATTATTATGTTAAATTATTATATGCCATAAAATGACCAAACTTTCTTTGTCAATTATCTTTATAACCATGTAAGATTTTTTATTCACAATTATCATTTTACTTTAATTCTTCTCAAAAAGCAATTTTCTCCTAACTTGAGAGATAATACAGTATCAACTAAATCTTGAATTATTTTCTGCTTGCAAGTCATCAAATACTATTTTCAAATTTTTCTCTTTTTCTGCCTTCTACTCAATGAAATTTCCACCACCATTTTTCCATACAGCCTATAAGCACCTCTTGAGTCATATAAACTCCAGGATAAACTGTTCCAAATATTAACATTAGTTTTTCTATATGAAAACTACTTCCACTTTAATTGAAGATGCTTTGGTTTTAACATCTGGACATCTCATCTAGGTGCTCTGGATTCCAAAGGAACTAGCATACTATAATTTTAAAAAATGATACAAACATTTTAAAAAATTAAATAATGATACATTTCTGAGGATTGCAATGCAACCTCAAGAAAATAAGAACCAATTAATGGGATTGAACTAATTTATTTCTGACATTTATTTAAAATATTGCTGATTCTTTTATAGTTCATTTTTCAGAAGATAAGAAAACCTTGTTTCCATTTTTAACACTACTTATAGCTTATAACAAATCGGTAAAGTATATTGTGTGAACAATTTGAAACATTTATTTTCTCTCTACTTAATTTCTCCAGAATTTAAAAATTATTCATAAGTACGCTTATATGGCTAGTTATTTGTGTATGTTTAGTAAGAATCTATTTTTCTTTAATGATGGGACAAAATTACAGGTGTTACTTACTTTACCAAGGCTATAACTGGAATAGTGTATTTTAAATATGACCAGACTATTTTGAGGAATTAGATTGCCATTATAAAGCCAATGAAAACCCTCTGGGAAAAAATGATGATCTGATACCTCATTTTTATCATGCCCTGGTCTGTGTGGTAAGTAATGAATATCACTTTCTATCAGGTCTAGAATTCCTCCAAGAAAAGGAGGAATTTTCCAGTTCATACTAGTATGAATCCTTGGTTTGGCTTGAGATCTTTAAATAACATTAAATAAAGGGGGTGAGGGTTAGTTTCCCAGTAAGGCCAATTTTAAAAAAGGAAAACCCATGATCAATGATTATTCTTTCTCTACTTTATTTAAATAATCAAACTGAATAAGAGACAATTTATTCACAAATAACTTGGTCGTACAATGATTTTTCTTTAATAAATATGAGAAACTAGAGAGAGAAAATTATATCTCAAAGTTAAGAAAAGAAGTACATTAGAAAATCCTAGCATTGTCTTTTTGTTTTTAAGTTTTTATTATTTGTCCAGAGTTTAGACTAAAATTATCTTCTTTCTTTTTTTTTTAGATAGAGCCTCAAGCTGTCTCCCTGGGTAGAGTGTCATGGCATCACAGCTCACAGCAGCCTCCAATTCCTGGGCTAAAGCGAGTCTCCTGGCCTCCATCTCACAAGTAGCTGGGACTACAGGCACCCGCCACAATGCCTGGCCATTTCTTGGTTGCAGCCGTCATTGTTGTTTGTCAGGCTCAGGCTGGATTCGAACCCACTGGCTCAGGTGTACGTGGCTGGCACCTTGAGCCACAGGTGCCAAGCCAAAAATGATCTTATTTCTTGACTACAAAAGAAAAAAAAAGATTATAACTTTTTTGTTATATTTTTATTTATTCTCTATCAAAATAAAAATCTGTATGGCTCACAAACTTCAAAACATGAAGGAAATGGATAAATTTTTAGAAACATATAGCCCCTCTAAGTGCTATCAAGAAAATATAGTATTCCTGATAGAACATATTGAAACAACAAAATTTAAGCAGCAATAAAAAATTTTTCAGCAAAAACAAGTCCTGGACTAGATAATTTCATACTCATATTTTATCAAACCTACATAAAAGAGCTTATACCTTCACTGGATAAATTAGTTCTTAACTTTGAGAGAAAAGGAATCTTCCCTAACTCATTGCTAAGTCAATATCACCTCAATAACAAAGCCAGGAGAGAACACAACTAAAAAAGAAAATCACAGACCAATATCCCTTTTGAATATAGATAAAAAAATTCTCAATAAAATCTTAGCAAACTGAATTCAGTTCCACATCAAAAAAATAATTCACCACAATCAAGTGGACTTCATCCCAGAGATGCAAGGATGGTTCAACATATTTAGTCTGTAAATGAAATAGAACCCATAAATAGATGCAAAAACAAGGACCGTACTTTTCCGACACAGAAACACATTTGGGAAAATTCATCATCTTTTTATGATAAGAAAGCTTTAAAAAATAGGCATAAATGGAACTTACCTCAAAATTATAAAGGTCATATGCAACAACTCACAGGCAACATCATATTGAAAGGGGAAAAACTGAAACCATTCCCTTAAAACCTGGACCCAGACATCAGTGCTCGCTCTCTCCACTTTTGTTCAACATGGTTGTAAAAGTCCAGGACAGAGTAATCCTCCAAGAGAAGGGATTAAGGGTATCCAAAGGAAAAAAAGATTTTAAATTATCACTCTTTGCTGAGGAAAGGTCTTATGTCTAGAAAACACTAAAGATTCAAACAAGATACTCCTAGACTTGATAAATAAATGAAGTAAAGTTTCAGGGTACCAAATAAATGTACACTAATATGTGGGTTTTATATATGTCAACACAGTCCAGCTGAGAATCAAATAAAAGATGTAATATCTTTCTCAGTAGCCACAAAGAAAATAAAAAGCCAGGAATATATTTAAGTAAGGAAGTGAAAGACCTCTAGGAACAGCCATGAGGCACTGAGGAAAGAAACTGCAGAGGATGGAAACAGATGGGAAAACACATTATGCTCCCAAAATCAACATTGCTAAAATGGCTTTAATCCCTAAAGTGATTAGTACATTTAATACAGTACCCATTAAAACACCAATGTCATTTTTCACATATCTAGAAACCAATAGTTCTGTACTTTGTATGGAACTAGAAAGGGTCCTATAGCAAATGGAACCTTACACAATAAGAACGAAGTGAGAAGTATCACACTACCAGATTTCAGGCTATACTACAAGGCTTGCAAAAGCAGCATGGTTCTGGCACGAAGGCAGACATACACCCATGAGTGAGAACAGAGGATCCAGAGATGTAACCAGCCTCATGTTCCCATCTAATTTTTTTTTTTTTTGGAGACAGAGTCTCACTCTATTGTCCTGGGTGAGTGCCATGCCATGATCATACCTCACGTAGCCTCAAACTCTTGGACTCAAGAGACTCTCCTGCCTCAGTCTCTCTAGTAGTGGAACTAAAGTTGCCTGCAATGCCCAGATAATTTTTTCTATTTTTGAGTATAGACTGAATCTTGCTCTTACTCGGAGTGGTCTCAAAATTTTGAGTTCAAGATATCCCCTGGCTTCAATGTTCCAGAGTGATAGGATTGGAGGTCTGAGCCACATGCCTGGCCTCTGAACTGATTTTTTTTTTTTAATAAAAAATACACTGGATTAAAGAATGCCTATTCAATAAATAGTGCTAGGAAAACTGGATAGCTGCATGTAAAAGACTGAAACAGTTTCTGTACCTCTCACTACTCACAAAAATTAACTCATGATGGTTAAAGACTTCAAACCTAAGACACGAAACTATAAAAATTCTAGAAGAAAATTTTGGCAAACTTCTGATAGATATTGGCCTTAGGAAAGATTTCAGGAAGAAGAGCTCGAAAATAATCACAGCAGCAACAAAAATGAACAAGTGGAACCTGATCAAATAAAAAATTTCTGCACACCCAAGGACACAATCTGTAGAATAAGTAAATAGCTCACAAAATGGGAGAAAGTATTTGCATGCCATACAACTGATAAAGGGCTGATAACCAGAATCTACAAAGCACTTCTTTGGAAAAAGTGGTCCAAAGAAATGAATAGAAACTTTTCAATTGAAGACGGTACGGCTAGCAAACACATGGAAAAAAGTGACCAACATCTCTAATCATTAAGGAAATGCCAATCAAATCCATAATGAGATATCACCTGACTCCAATGAGAATGCCTGTTATCCAGAAGTCCCAAAAGAACAGATGTAAAGAGATACAAACAGAAAGGACCCCACACATTGTTGGTGGGAGTGCATTCTAGCACAATCTCTGTGGAAACTGTATGGAGATGCCTAAAAGAACTTAAAGTCCTACCATTTGATCCAACAATCCAACCTCTGGGAATATATCCAAAGGAAAAGTGTCACGTTATAAGAAGGACACCTGCACTCAAATTTTTATAGCAGCACAATCCCAAAGATATGGCAACAACACAAATGCTCACCACTACATGAATGGATTAATAAAGTCTGGTATACGCATTCCATGGAGTACTAACCAACCATAAAAAATGACAATCTAGTATCTTTGTGACAGCCTGGAGGGAACTGGAGACTATTCATCTAAGTGAAACCCCACAAGAATGGAAAAACAAACACATGCACCTAATAGCAAATTGGAACAAATAGACCAACACTTACATGCATAGATGGTAGTAAATCTCTATGAAAATCAAGCTTGGGGGTGATAGGAGGAGGGCGTGGGTAAATTAACAACTATTGGATGCACTCTCTGTGTGAAGAGCATACATATATAAATATATATAACTTTGAATTAATCAAATCATGAGTTCCCCCTCATATTCTGAAATGGAAAAAGTATTAAATTGTAGATAAAGTGATGGGTATTGGAAGGGTCCCCATGTGTTAGAAAAAATATAGATATCTCTATCAGGGTCAGAATATATATAACTGGAAGGTATGGTAGGCATATTCTCTTATTTCTGAAGAAATATTTTTCCTATTTTTCGATAACACTGTGGAGTTTTGCTGAGCCTCACTGAAGATTGTATATATCGTGTAATCCTTATATTAATTAAATTTTATAATTTTCTTTCTATATTTATCTCAAAGATTTTATCATAAATGAAACTCCTTCTGAAAGTTGACCTAAGCCTTCAAACAAAACATTTCTGTAAAGCAAATGTCATAGTAATGATTAAGGCTAACTTTACTAAACTGCCACACTCTCTCCTAGTTTTTCAGATTTTAGAGGTACATGAAAAATAATAGCCTCTTCTCACATTCTAAATTTGATTTCATTACTAAGATGTATCCAGAATAAGATAAATGTGGGAAGAAAAATAATTAGTTTAAAAGTCATCGAATCCATGTTCTCATTGCAGTCACTCCACGTTCTGCTAGGCTCTCCTCTGAGCCCTGATTTCTCTTGTTTAGTTATATAATTGCACATAATTCATGTCTGCTCTAGACTAACTATTATGAGATTCCAAAGATGTCATATGTTTTAAACTCGTTAGTTAGTTTTAAAGAAGTAAACAAAAGTAATAAGGATACATAACTAAACTCTCTTTAAGGAAAATAGGTAATAGAAAATTTCTACTTAGTAATCTTTGCCTATATATGTAAAAAAAAACTATAGCAATAAAAAATTTTCATCAGAGATGTAATTTAGCCTATTTGGGTTAAGATCATTCCTTTAACTTCAATGTATGTGTATACCCCTTTTGACCTTATATACACTTATTTTAAGTTGCAAATGTGTGTCTATCGATTTTACTAAATTGAAAGATATTTGATGATAAAAATAATCTCATGTTTTTTATTATTATTATTTTTTTAATCTCATGTTTTTATACATCTAAAAATGTTTTGCTTAATAAATTCTAAATAATGCTATAATAAATTAATCTAGTATTGTGTATTAAATTTAGTCAATTATAGACACCTTATAATTTCTGCTATGAAACAATAAAAGTAAGAACGAATATAATTTTCGGGGGGGGGTTTAGATGCTGAGCAGTTTCAAATTATTCTTTGAAGCTTTACAGTATTCAGGCAATATATATCTTCTTTTTCAAAATGTTATTGTAATCCAAAGTAGCTACACATTGGAGAATAAAGATAATCTTTGAAGATTTATTGGAACAATGATGTTTTCTTGCCTTGAATTTTGAAATTCAGTTTCCAGGCAGATGCACATTGTTTAATGAATATCCCATTGCCACTTTATTTGTCAAGTATCTGTGAAATTTTAAACCTATTTGTTTGATTCTAAAATCATTAACTCTACTCCCAATTCATGAAAACTGCTAAGTTCCTTTAATCCTGTTTTCTTGATCTGTCTTTATAAAACTCTGTCAAGCATAGTGTGAAAACATGTTTGTTACTATACATGCGATTTATAATTTCTTGATATGACTATGTAAAAAACTAAGTGGCATAATATTAACTGAGAATTATTTCTATTATATAAATATTTAAGTTATGCTTTTTATACATTCATGAAAATGTAGTTTGCATTTGGCATCTGGGGATTATATTTAACTATATTAATAGAAGGGTCACGTTGATCACCCTGAAATTATCACTATAGCATCTATTCTTACTTCCTCTATTCTCACAGGCTAAGTAAATACATTTCTAAATATGTTTATTTCTGTTAATATCAAAAGTACGGACTTATTAAAGGCCTCAGATTTAATGAATACAATTAATGATGATAAAATATTTCTCAAGTCAACTGACAGATTGAGATAAATACTATCTTACTGATTATCACAAAATAAAATGGTTATATTAATTAGTTTCTTTCTGTGAGCATGGCAGGAGAATGTAGAATTGAGCCCTTTTTTCTTGGGCTCAATTTGTCAGATTCATTAGACTCATTAGAATATATAGACTCTAATTGGCTGATGCCTTTGCTCATGCTATTTCTTCTATGTAGAATGCATACTTCCATTTTTCATCTTGTAAACATTTCGTCATTTTTAAACCTGGTCACATAAGGTAGAAGTCAAATACTCACATACTACATACACAGAAACTGCCTGATTTTGAACATAAATTCAGCTACGATGATTATGTGCTGTTAATGATGAAAGTATTTCAAATTATATATAAAACCAGCACGTTGTCCCCCATAATTGCATTAATGTATACAGCTATGATTTAATAATAAAAAAAATTACCTAACCTCTCTAAGGTTTAGACCAATAGAATATTTTATATATATACTTACATGTGTATATATATTTATACACACACATACATACATATGAGAGGACTTCAAAAAGTTTGAGGAAAAAGTGAATTAAAATATAAAATTAAAAAGTATAAACTTTATTCAAATTCAAGACACTTTTGAAAATGATGATATCAGCCATTTAGTTTATTCCTAAACAACTGAAGTTCCTGAAAATTTCATCATGTCAATGCAATCTTCTTTACATTATTAAAGAAAAACAGATGCCCTTTAAACATCTTTTAAAGATCAAGAAACACAAATAATTCAGAAGGAGGAAAAATTAGGACTGTAAGGTGGATGCCTAAGGATTTTTCATAGAAATACTCTATGAATTTCCTTTGTGCAGTGAGAAGAAGAAACTTGATTGTGCAGAGGACTCTCTGTTAAAGCTTTCCTAGGCATTTTTCTGCTAAATTTTAGCTAACTTTCTTCAATTACTATTATAATAAGCAAATTTTATTGTTCTTTGGCATTGCTGAAAGTCAACAAGCATCATGCCTTGCCCATCCCCAAATACTGTTGCCGTGACCTTTATTCTTAACTAGTCCACTTTTGTTATGTCCGGACCACTTCTACCACATGGTAACCACTGCTTTAGTTGTGCTTTGCTTTTAGAATTATGCTGGTAAAACTAAATTTCATATCCTGTAACAATTCTTTGAAGAAATGCTTTAGGATCTTGATACAACTTGTTTAAAATTTCCATTAAGATTTCAGTTCTTGTCTGCAGCTGATCTGGGCACAATGATTTTGACACTAATTGAGGGAAATTTTGCTCTGTTTTAAGTATTCAGTCAGAATTATGTAGGCTGAAACAATTGAGATCTCTATGGCGTTGGCTATGGTTTCTACTATTAAGCATCAGTTCTCTTTAGTTGAGGCAAAAACAAGATTAATTTATTCCCCACAACTGTATGTGGACAGTCATCTTAAATATCATCTTACTTCTTCTTAAAATGAGTTATTCCTTTGCAAACTGTTGATTTCTTTGGAGTATTTTATAAAGCATCAATGATTTCACCGTTCTTTCATAAATCTACCAACTTTACTATATAATTGACATTCAGTCTTGCTTCAATTTTACCATAACTCATGTTCCTGTTAGAGGGTCCTTTCAAACCGATGACTTACCTTTTTTAGTAAACTAGATTCTGTCCAGACATGTTATAACAAATTATTATGAATTTATTTTGGAGCATAAAAATTTTGAAATGCATGGGTTTTTTATAATTATTTTTCCATGAACTTATTGATGATTCCTCATATAAAAGTGATTTATTATAAGCTACTTGGCTAATGTGATTATGAAGGCCTTAAAAGTCCCAAGATGTTCCATTAGAAAGCTGGAGAACAAGGAAAGCCAGTTGGATAGCTTGAAGATCTGGGAGCCAAAGAGTTGATTGTGTAGATTTCGTTCTGGGTCTGAAGGTCTGAGAAATAGGAGCATTGAGGCCAGAGAAGGTCAACGTCCCAGGTTACCCGTTATAAATCCTCCCTTCTCTATCTTTTTATTCTAGTCAGATCCTCTATGGATTAGACGCTGCCCACTCTTCCAGTGAATAAAGTGGGGAAGGACAATCCCCTTTACTTAGTCTACTAATTTACATGTTAATCTCGCCTGCTAACACCCTCAAAGACACACCAAGAAAAAAATGTAAGTGATTTGGGCATCCTGGGATCCAGGTAAGTTGAAACGTGAAATTAACTATCACAGATGTGATAAATCTGTGTAATTAAAGAGTGTAATTAAATCTAACTAGTTATGTTGTCAGAACGAAACCTCTTAGCAAATACAAACACTTAAAAGGGTATCTGGTAAAGAGTAAGTTCCATGTGACTGTTCAAACTATTTGGAAAGCCCTCTGTCTAAAAAAACAAGCCTAGCATACAAAATTAAGTGCAAAGTGAATATTTCTTTAAAATGACCACAGTACACACAATGAATTTCAAATTTTGGGGTTGCATGTAGGTGCAATTCAGACAAAATCCTAAAAAAGGACATATTATTATTATTATTTTGAAATAAGAGCATACGTCAATTTATTGTGCTCCCCTTTATTGTTCTTCACAAGTTTATGTAAATAAAAAAATGCACCTACAACTTACTCCAACGTATCATATTGTGTGTCATAAAGGCACAAGATAAGTACTATAAGAAATAATCTTTTTAGGAGTGTTGCAAAATGATTAGCACAAATTCATAACATTTGAACTAATTATTAACTAAAACAATAAGGGAAAGAGAGGCTGTAACAATAGCCAACAATGTAAAATAATAGCAAACAGCAGGCTCTCCTAAATTTATAAGATTTAGGCTGCACAAAATCTGTATAGTCTTCTGCTGATGGGTGATCCTGGAAAGTAGGCTTATAGATTTATTTATATCATTTTTAACATGTTTTTCATTTTGTAGGAGTCAAAATATATTTTTTAAATGGTTAATTGGAAGTAGAAAAGTAGTGTCAAATTATCTTCTTGGAAGGTGAAATTTCTTGTTTGAGTTTGGAGCTCATTTACTAGGGAATAGGTGTCCCTCGATGTTACATATAAGAAAATGGTTATTTTTATTTATTTATTTTTTTTTGAGACAGAGCCTCAAGCTTTTCACCCCTGGATAGAGCGCTGTGGCATCACAGCTCACAGTAACCTCCAATTCCTGGGCTTAAGTGAGTCTCCTGCCTCTGTCTCCCAAGTACCTGGGACTACAGGTGCCTGCCACAACGCTGGGCCATTTTTTTTTTTTTTTTTTTTTTTTTTGGTTATAACCTTCATTGTTGTTTGGCAGGCCCAGGCTGGATGATGAACCAGCCAGCTCAGGTGTACATGGCTGGTGCCTTAGCCCGTTGAGCCACAGGCACCGAGCCGTTATTTGTATTCTTGACTTGAATTTTGAGTGTTTATTTATTACA
>CAUYON010177912.1:0-27374 GCA_963573935.1 Arctocebus calabarensis | reverse complement strand
TGGTGGTGGTCACATGACCATACCCTTGTGATAAAATTGCATAGAATCACATAAACACTCACAAATGCATATAATACTGGTGAAATCTGAATAAAGTAAATCAATGGGCTGTATGGATGTCAACTTGCTCATGGTGATATTTATTGTACTATATATAGTTAAGTAAAATGCTACCCTGTGAGGGAAATTTAATGAAGGGCATGTGGGATCTGTCTCTATTTTTTTTTCTTTTTCTTTCTTTTCTTTCTTTTTTTTTTTTTATAGAGACGGAATCTCACTTTATTACTCTCAGTAGAATGCTGTGTCATCACACAGCTCACAGCAACCTCCAACTCCTAGGCTTAGGCAATTCTCTTGCCTCAGCCTCCAGAGTAGCTGGGACAACAGG
Organism: Arctocebus calabarensis; assembly: GCA_963573935.1. NCBI lineage: Eukaryota > Metazoa > Chordata > Mammalia > Primates > Lorisidae > Arctocebus > Arctocebus calabarensis. The sequence goes on along the minus strand of CAUYON010177912.1, from coordinate 26,986 downwards.
CACCTGCTATAATGTACAGACATCTTTTTGTTGCAGTTTGGCCTGGACTGGGTTTGAACCTGCCACCCTCGGTATTTGGGGCCAGTGCCCTACTACTGAGCCACAGGCGTGTCTCTATTATTTCTTACAAGGAGTTGTAAGAAACAAGAGTTGTAAATCTATAATTGAAAGTTTTTCTAAATGCAAGAAAGAGCTCATAACAGAGTGGACACTTCCCTAACTCTGCTTTATGTATATGTGCTTCTAAAGCGTCACCAGAGTGACAATGGCCAACATGATAAAAGATACAGAGTGGGACAAATCTGGCTCCTAACCACCTTTACCATAATAATTTAGAAAAATCTATTAAATCTCTATGTATACATTTATAACAATCTTGCATTAGTTTTCAGAGAATCATGACAAATTACCACCAATCTGGTGATTAAAACAATGCTTATTTTCAAATCTTGAAATCTGTAGGCCAGTAATCTGAGCACAGCTTAGCTGGGTCGTCTGCTCTCGGTCTCATAGGACTGCAATCAAGGCACCAGCCAGGGGCTGCATCTGGAGGCTGGACTGTACAAAAATCCACTTTTGAGCCTGTTCAGATTATTGGCAGAATTCATTTTCTTGCAATTTGTAGAACTTACATCAGCTTGCTTCCTCAAGATCACCAGAAGAATTCCTCCCTCCAATCTGCTAAAATAAGGTCTTATATAATGTAGCCTAATCAAGAGAGTGACTATCCCATCATCCTTGTCATATTCTGTTGGCTAGAAAGAAATCACAAATTCCAACCACACACAGGAAAAGGGGTTAATGCAAGAGTGTGACTTATTAGGAGTCACCCTGGGGTGTTTGCCAAGAATCTTTTAGGCAATAAGCACTGTGGCTAAGCTTTCTGTCAGAAGCACTTTGTTTTCCTGGGAGGTATTCGAGGTCTTTGTGAGCCTCCAAAAGGGAAAGGAAAAGAAGTGTTCACTAAGCCCAACCTGGTGCCAGTATTATCAGCCAATACCTTGTCTAGTTCTTACTAGACAAGCACAATTGACATTCGTTGACAGCGTCAATGACTTACCCCACGTTGCCCAACTACTAAGACAGGGCTTTGAAATTTCCCTTTGTTATATTTCACACAGATCCACTCCTGAAAATGGGAAACACCCGAGGATTGAAGGGGAGAGGCAGAGGCTTGCTGGAGACTGAAAAGAGGCTTCAGCCTGGACATCTCCGTGGGCTGGAAGTCTCCGAACGCGGATTTCTCAGCCGATCTGCAGCACTAAGTGCGAGTGCGTTGTGGCGACACGGGACACACACAAGATGAGGACAGCTTCATTTCCCGACTTTACAGAGCTGCAAGGAATGACAACCGTTAGCTGCGAGGTCCAGGAAGAGACAAAGGAGAACAAAAGGGAGCAACTCAACAAGCACAGAAGTGCAAGAGAACCTTTATTCCAATAATTCAACTTCTCCCCAAAGGAGCGTAAGACTTACATCCCAGCTAGACGACCAAATTTGGTTGAGTTATCATAGCCTGTACCCCTTCCCACTTTTGCCTAGGCTTTTCCCTCTGAGAGTAATGCTTTGCACCCCACTTCCAGTTCCAGAACTCCCCGTGATCCTTCAAAACCCAACTCAGACACTCTCCCCCGCATGAGGCCCTCACCCTCACGCCTGCCCTTGGTAGAGCCGCTTGTGTTCACGGATGCCAATGCTCCTTCCCACGAACTTCATCGTGGGACATATCACAACATATTTGACAAATCATAATATATTTTGGCAAATCACAACATATTTGACAACTGCTATGGGCCAGTCCCTCCCCACCCCCAATGGTGATTCATGAGAGCAGGGACTATGCCCTGTTCTGTATCTCAGGGTCTGCCATGGACCTTGGATCACAGCTGCTGCTCAACAAATGCTTACTACGAAGTAATTGACTGAAGCTATCTGAGAAGTCTCAGAGAAGCAGTGAATAGAGAAAGTTGGCATGTATCACAAGACACCCTGCTCCCTCTTTCTTCACTTGCCTTATTTTCAGGAAAACTTCACTCCTATCTCCAGGGAGTGAGTGAGGGTAAGTAAGTAGAAGCTTCCTTCAGCCTCTGCCCAAGAGCCTTGTGCCAGCCTTCCAAATTTAACTCACTTTCCCTCTTTCATCAGCACAAGCCAGCCAACAGGATTGGGCAACCCAGGGCAAATATGTTTGCACAACTGACTGAAAACAGAGGAGAGACCAAGCTGGGTGCCCCTTTGGGAAACTAATCACTTGATCTTTCAAGGCTCACCTCACTTCTACACCTATAAATGGCCCGGTTTCGGGTTCCCCTCGCTGAGATCTCGAGACATTACTATAATAACACCCATAACTCAGTCACATTTTTTCCCCTTTCACCAAAATTTCTGAACCTTCCCATTACTTGAGATTTCACTTCCAGATGTTAATAATTCAGTTAATATTCATTGAGTGATTATTGTGTGCAAAGTGGAGTGATACAGACTGTGAAAGAGATAAAATAGATAAAATTTATGGGGAAAAGAAGGCCCTATTTGGAAGGGGCTTGTAGAAACATCAAAACTCTCCCAGAGAAGGAAACCAAGGCTCTTGAGAAGCAGAATGTTAGACGTGGTTTGTGTTTTTTGCTGGGAAGGAGCTAATAGTTGTCCTAGGGAGACAAAACATAAATATGAGAAAATTAGGCAATAATGTAATAAAGGTTCCAAGATTTAGAGGCTAGTGAATAATCCAAAAAGCAAGTGTGAACTTGAAGTGACTATTCATCACCAACATCATAACCATCATCATCACCTTTACTAACAGCTTTGAATGAACTAAGTGCCAGATACTCTGCTAAGAACTTTATGGCTGTTATTTTATTTCATCTTCTCCCCAGGGAGATGAGATGGGAAGACCCACATTCTAAAAATCTCTGGCCTTAAGCCTCCCAAATGAGAATTTGTGAATTAGCATTGTCTTCTGCACTTTATAGAAGGGTGGGCATTTCCTGCACTTTTTAAGCCTCTGTTTACCAATCCATTCAATGGGTAAATAAAAACTCCAACTCATTATGGTAGTACTAGAATCACATGATTTAGTTCATGAACAGTGTGCCACCCCTGGCCCCCTCAACTACTAGCACTACTGTCACTGTTGTTATGTTATCATTATTGTTATAACTTGTTTTTGTGAATGTCTGCAGTAGGCTTTGAACTACCTGATAGCAAAATGCAATCTGGAAGAGCATAAAGCCAGTGCCTTTCAAAAACATGTTAATAAGAATAATTTTATGATAGAGACAAACACTTTCCTAAGTTCATAACATGTCCATGTGTTTAGGAGACAGTGACCAAAACTGTGTGTGGAGCAAAAAGGTCCACTCCTTCTCTTGTGAAGGAGATCTGAGCAAGAAGGTGGGAAGTCATCACAGAAAGCAGTGATTCCCCGCAGAGGGACCAACCTGAATGGAAGGTGACTATGCTTGTGATTCAGGGACAAAACCACCTTCTCACCTGCAGGGAGAGAGAGCTGAGCCTATGCAAGGGTGGTAATGGGGATATCTTTGACAGAAGAAAGTGAGAAGGAAAATTCAGCAGAAGCAAGTCTCAGGAGGATGACCGAGGGGAGCCAGAAAGGCATGTGAAACACGGACCTCGAAGCAATGGGCCCAGGGGGAAGGAGTCAGAGCCTGGGGATGCTGTGGGCAGGCTGGATGTCAGGGGAGAAGGTAGACAGCAAAGTGATGAGTTGCTGTGGGAGGCGTCAGGATGCAGGCTGCATATTTGCTGAGATAGGGAATGGTCAATTCCCTTGGCATGCATTTATGTGGATCATCTAGCCTGTATAAAGGCTTGAAGTAAGATGAGAAAGAACAAGGGCTATGATGTCAACATCCATCATTTATTTTTTTCATCCATTCATTTTCTTCACTTCTCCTCTTGATGTTTAATGATAGGTAGGCCCTATCTAGACCCTGGAAACTTAATGTGAAGCAAAAGTAACATCATAATCAATAAGATTATTTAGAAAACTCTTGGGATTCCCAAGACAGTCTCAAATCAAACATGCCCTATTCCTTGACCATGAGTAACACACAGAATGGGGCCCCTTCCAACCTGTAGTGAATTCACCGATTCTAGTCAATTGTGTGGTATTAGAATCACGTGATTTAGTGCACCGTGTCTGGCCCCAGTCAGCTATTAGCACTATTGCCTCTGTTTTTCAGTTGTCGTCATTGTTGTAGCTTGTTTTTATTAATGACTGCAGTAGGCTTTGAACTATACCTTTAGGAAACAGGCCCTTTAGAAAAGTTACTTCTTTTTAATCTTTTAAACAACTCTGCTATGTGGGTTTTATTGTTACCATTTGATGGAGGAAGTGGTGGGAGGGACAATGATTGAGGCTCAGAATAGTAAAGTAACTTTCCCAAGATCACATAGCTGGTAAGAAATTGTTCAGCCAGGATTAAACTCAGCCAGTTTATCTAACATCAAAAGAAAAATAAAAGAGAAAAAAATAAAAGAATATCCCAGTTTCCATTCTCAAGCTCTCCTAGCATCTCATTTCTAAAGTGGCTGTGGTTAAATTTAGCAACTGACAATTGCTTCCCTGTCCGGTCTCTACGGCTGACTGCAAGATTTTAGGATGTTGCTCTTTGATTAGGGGCATCAAAACAGGCTGCTGAGCCATGCTGGCCCAGCACAATGGGGGCTCAGTGGGGGAGTGAGTCAGCCAGGAAGTCATCAAACATCAAACCCAAACGTCCCAGAATAGCTGCCCACTGGGCAACGAGGCTTCCATGGCTGCCCCACAACTGCCAGCCTGCAAATTAGAGGTGGCAGTGAGCTTGACAAGATGAGTCTGAGCCAAAAACAATCTCTGTTCCAGAAGGCCCCTGAGGCAGTGAGAGAAAACTTTAGGTAAGAGCAAACTAGGAGCACTAGAACCAGTGACTACACTCCCCATCAGAAGGGGCCCCACTCTGTGTGTTTCCCACAGCCAAAGCTCGGGGCATGCTTGATCTGAGACTGCCTTCCGAATGCCATGAGTTCTTTTTAAAATCTTTCAATCTGCCAACATAAAATCTTGGGCCAAAAAGATAACTAGACTGATCAGATTCAAGAACTAGAATGATCACTAATTGCAATAAACAAAGTGGGCCCAGGATTATAGAAAAAAGCCAAGCTTTCAATTACCAAATATTCAAATAGGGATCAGGCAAAATATCCAATGTCAGGCAAAGAACTTGACTCTAGAGACACAATGATAAACAATGCCTCATTAAATACTGAGTTTCCAGGAAGTCCAAGGTCCTAAACCAAATACTCAGGAGCTATCCTTTTGGAAACATACATAATGTATAAGTTCTCCCATCTTCACTAAAAAGTAAGAGATAACTCAATTGGATTAAGAGAAAGCAAAACTTTTTTTTTTCCCTCATGTAATGCAAGTGCAGAGTTAAAATGTCTTTACGCATGGTCCTACTCAAGGACCCTAGAATTGAGCTCTCCTAACTAGCACTTGAAAACATACATTTCAGAATGGAACAAATTAAAATAAAAATGTTATGATCCTCCACTTACTGACTATACCTTGTGGAGTTGCAGACTCCAGATCAGAATTCAGCCTTTCATCAGGAGATTCACAGTAGCACAAATCAAATCATAAGTACGTCCAGGAACCACAGGTCCCAAAGATATAGATCACTGCTGAGGTATGTAGTGGGTGGGCTTCTCTCATAGCACGAGCATGGTTTCCATTCTAATTCTGCCTTTTAAACCATTCATATGACAGTGGGAGAATGACGAACTTCACTGAATCTCAGCTTCTGCATCTATAAAATGTGAAGTAATAATATTGGTCAGAATTTGTTTAGAAAGTTGTGATCATTAAATGATATAATACTTGTTAACCACTAGATACCAAGGAAATGATCCATAAAAGTTAGCTTTTATTATTACTATTACTTTCAGAGGTTCAAATTCTTGTTCCACTCAATGCCATGCCATAGGCAGCTAGAGCAGCTTCGCTCAGCAGGACCACCCCTGCTGGGCATGGTCCCTGTCTCTGGGTTGGAAGACTTTTCTTTCTCTTTTGTGCTTTTCTTGGTGGTATTGATATTCAGTTTCCTACCCATTCTCCTAGAGCACCATATGCATTTTTCCACACTAGTACTCATTGCCTTGAATTGTGGTTGATCATCTCCCCCATTGAAATTCTAATCACCTCAAGAGCAAAGCCTCTGTCTCATTTATCTTTGTGTTTTTCTCTGTTTCCCCAAATGTCTAGCTGTCATTGATGTTAATATTTGGTAAGCTAATTAAAATTAGTGAATATTACTTAATCCCTACCTTGTTCAGAACAGTCACTGGGTGACACCAGGAGGCAGAAGTAACACATAAGGGATTTCTGTGATGTGCAAGAGTTGTATTCTGCAAGAGGTGACTGTTGTGTGGGTTATTCAGTATGAAATGCATTGGGTACATTTATAAGCCAACTCCAAGTGGCTTATACCAATAGGGTTTATTTTCACTTCATTTCATAGACACAAAATCTCTGGTTTCCTTTATTGTCTTTGCCATGTGGACCCTGTAGTGTGCTTTCTGTCCTGCTGTCCTGAAGTTTGTCCCCACCTTTGCAGGATGGTTACTAGATCCAGACAACACTTCCACATTCAAAGCAGAAAGATGATGTACCAGTCCTTTCTGGCACCCTTTTCCCCCAGAAAATGAAAAGCTATCCTCAGAGAGCCATGGAGGAGCCCAGCCTATGTGTCACTTTTATCCCCTTCTACATGTGAGGCTGGGGAAGCATGGTATTTAGTTAAACACCTTGTGACTCTGATCAAATAAGTTTCTTATCCAGAAAAAAAAGCGGGGGAGAAGGAGAACAGATATTAGGAAAGTTCTTAAGAGTGTTTGTTGCACTTTAGGAAAACTCAGTGGTGCTGTTATTATTACCTTCATTTCCAAACCAGAACCCAAAGCTGAGGAGTAAATCAACATATGCAGTTCAAATAGCTCATCCATGGAAAGCCATCATTCAGTGCTAGGGCCGTCCAATAGAGTGCAAATCTTTGCCGTAAGCTGCATTCAAAGTAGATATTTTTCAAAAGAAGACAAACAGGCCAATGGGCATATAAAAAAAAAATTCAACATGACTAATCACTGGGGAATGGAAAATCAAAACCACAATGAGATATCATGTTGCTCCAGTTAAACTGGCTTTTATCAAAAAGACAAAAGATAGTGAATGTTGGCAAGGATGCAGAGAAGGAGGAATGCTTATCTACTGTTGGTGGGAGTGAAAATTAATACAGCCTGTATGGAAAACAGTTATGGAGATTCCAGAAAGAACTAGAAATAGAACGACCATGTGGTCTAGCACTCTCACTACTGGGTATCTACCTGAAAGGAAAGGAAGATTTCTACTGAGGAGATGTTTCAGCTCTATTCACAGTGACTAAGATATGGAATCAACCTGAGAGTCCGACATGGATGAAGGAATAGAGAAAACACACAGTGCAATGTGATTTGGCCATAAAAAGAATGAAGTGTTGTCATTTACAGCAACTTGAATAGAACTGACGTCATTACATCAAGTGAAAGAAGGCACAAGAAGGCAGATACCACACGTTCTCACGTATGTGTGGTGCTTTCAAAGGTGAATCTCATGGAGATAAAGAGCTTATTGGTGGTTACCAGAGATTAAGAAAGGTAAGGAGGAAAGAAGAAAGATGAAAAGAGGTTAATTAACAGGTACAAAATAAAGTTAAATGGAAGAAATGCAATCTAGTATTCAGTAGTATGGCAGGGTGACTATAGTTAATAAGAATATAGTTTGTTGTTCGAAATAATTAGAACAAAAGGATTTTAACGTTCCCAATGATCTTATAAAGAAAAGATAAATGTTTGAGGTTATGAATATCCCAATTACCCTGACTTAATCATTATGCATTGTATGCATGAATCAAAATACCACGTGTTCCAAACAAGTACAACTGTCATGGATCCATGAAAATAGATAACACACATTTAAATTTATTTTGTATATGCTTAAAAACAAATTAGAGTTCAGCATACGCCTTTCCTATTTTATACAAAAGTAAGCAAACCCGTGACCTTCCTGCCATAGGCAACACATGTGACCCAGATCAGCTACCACCCCTGTTTTCTGCGTGCTTTATAAACCAGTCTTATTGAATATGTAATAAAATGTCAGCGCAGACTACCTCACTACTAAATACGTTCAGTTTAAATTTTGAGAGTTGAAATAAATCACAGTGAAGTTGTAAGAATTGTGCAGGGCAAATACACCATCCAGACGGATAAAAGTAAAAGCTTAATCCTGCACATTTGATAAAAACTTTGATCAAGTCCATTCAGCCGGAACCTCCTAAGAGCTGAGAGCACTAAAATGCCTTTGCGGCCTTTCTAATCCATTTTTAACTTTTGTGCCAAATTATTTTCATAACATAAATGATTGGAGTTTCAAGCTGCCTCCTTCTCATGGATATGAAACGCTTTCCCTTATAACACCCCATCCTTCTTTTCCAAAGCATAGTGCAATTTATGTAGATAAAAATAATTGTATCTACTTTGCAGACAAAGGAATTAAGACAGAGTTGCTTGGGAAAGAGCAACTTTCAAGATGAATGTTGCTTTCTCACTTATTGTTGTTTTTGTTATTTTTGCTGTTTTGTTTTGTTTTTTGAGACAGAGTCCCACTCAGTCATTCTGGGTAGAGTGCCATGGTGTCATCATAGCCCACAGCAATCTCAAACTCTTAGGCTCAAGCAATCCTTTTGCACAGCTCCCAAGTAGCTGGGACTACAGGCGTGTGCCACCATACCCATACCCAGCTAGTTTTTCTTTTTTCATTTTTAGTACAGACAGAGTCTCACTCTTGCTCAGGCTCATCTCAAATTCCTGAGCTCAAGCAATCCACTGGCCTCAGCTTCTCTGAGTGCTAGGATTGTAGGTGTGAGCCACAGCCCAGCCTGCTTTCTCGCTTGTAAATTCTGACTAGGCCTATCCCAACCAAAGGACGAACTCCTGACTTATTCACTCCAGGCCTTCTAGTTCCTAGCAACTTATCTGCTGTTCATCTCCAAGCAGAATGAACAGGAGGCTTCATATCCTTGTCCAGCATGGCCTTGTCAAAGCCTGTCTGTATAAATTTCCCTAGGAAAACTGAGGACTCCTTTCCTTCAACTCAGCCCCTTCTCACCTGAAATAAATCACATGGAACTGATATGTTCCTCAAGATTTCAGCCTCTGTAAATAGTTGTATATTATTTGAGAAATACTAGAAGGGTAGACCGGCCCTCCACCTGTTCTTTCCTGAGAAGGCAGAGGTTTGAGAGAAGTTTTTACTTTGTTCAATAATAGTAGGAAGGTTGGGGAAGAGGAGAAGAGTTCTGCCCACTCTCCAGTTTGTCACCTGGTCACAGTAAAGCTACTCCTCATAGCATAGTGAAAAATGCTTTCAGAAAAGGGCATGACTGAGTTTGGATCCCAGTCCTGACTCTGGCTAGCTGTGGGACGGCACAGCTGCTTGCAGCCTTTCTTGGTGTTAGTTGCCACATCTGTGACAATTAGGGAGGGTTCGAAGACCCACAGAGAGGTATTGTAAAGGTTGCCTGGCATCACAGGTTGGAAGCCTAGTAGGGTACTTAATGCATTTACCAGTATTCCATTAGCAAGTGAGATGTAGCTGCCATTGTCTGCTGACTTTTGTCCTCAGGGGTTGAGAGGGAGCCAGGCTCCAGGCTGAGGACTTCAGATTGGATAAGCAGAAGTAGGCACTAGTCAAAAAAAAAAAATTATGGGTGAGGTGCCTTTGGCTCAAGGAGTAGGGCGCCAGCCCCATATACCAGAGGAGGAGGGTTCAAACCCATCCCCGGCCAAAAAAACTGCAACAACAACAAAAAATCATCCTACGGGGGGATGGAGGTTTGGCCCTGGATAGAAACAAGTGATGCCAACAAAATGACTATAGACCTAAAAGAAGGAGGCAGTCAGGCTCCAGAGACAGCGCTGGGAATTACACCTGCTCAAAACACCCCCATCTCCTTCCTTTCCCTTCCTTCCTGTTCTCCCAACCCCTGCCACCCTCCTCCTCTTTCCCTAAATACTGCTCCAGCCCTCTTCCATTTAAAACAACTCCATCAAGAATATCTGCTAGTTGGAGCAGAACTGGCTCCTGGGGAAATACGAATGACTAAAAAGCATTAAAAGCAATTTCAACATCTTTAAGAACCTGGGAAATAAGAACTTAAACAACAAGATATCTCAAGGGGACCTAAAATGGGGAGGGAGGTGGCCAGAATGCTTTCTAAACTAACGGATCTTTGTTTGCTTACAATTTTAATGCTGAATATAGATAGTTCTTCGGGAACATCTCAAGGCATAAATAATTCAAATTGCAGGTTTTCCTTTCTTTGAATACTGAAATAATGTAACATGCCAGCACAGGTACTTGCATTTCCTTCCCTAAAACTAGCACACCAAAAACAAAAGCAAGAATCAGATTCCCAGTGTGGGAGGAAGGGGTGAAGGGATAAAGAGGCTTTTGCCAGGTCTTTCTCAGTTAATAAGCAGTGAAGCTGGACTGGATCGCTCAGGGCACAGCTCCTCTCCCCAATTCCTTTCTGGTGCTGACTTAAGGCAACATCTTGCAAAGTACTAGTTTTTCCCCACCTTCTCTCCTCCCTTGACACAGAGTCAAATGAATCCAGATGAAAATGTCATTTAGATCAAAATATTACCAATGTATTAAGACATCTGAAATTGCACACAGATCAAAGTATATGAAGTAATATATTTTCTGACTCCCCCTCAGGACTGTCATCAAAAAGAATATAGAAACCATTTCCCACCTCCCACACTAATGGCACCACAATCAAAACACAGTTATGTATTTGCCTTTGCCAAGCAGAGATTTGTGAAATTGTTAATACAAATAAAGAGAAAAAAAAAGAAGAAGAAGAAGAAGAAAGAAATGAATCACTGTCAGCCTCTGAGGTTTCAGTAAGACATGTTTGTGTCATTTTTGCAAGACAGTGTGGAAATCCCTGGCCTTTAACCTAACTGGCAAATAGGTAAAGGACAAAACTTTTCCTGTGCCTCCTAGATCCAGGAAACATCATCTCATTGTGCATACTAAGAAAGCTCTCCCTAATTCTGTTGGACCCCCCTCCTTCACACAAGATAAATCACATCCCTGCTCCAGACATCCACAGTACCGATTGCTGGTATCTTCCAAAGGCCCATTAAACAGCATGAGAGGTTTTAGGATAAAAAGAGAAAGTGGAAGAAAATGAGAAAAGCTAGGTATATGTTCTTGGGCCATTGCTCATCCATATGAACTTAGCGATCTTACTGTCTGTGAGATCAAGACAGTAGGCATAGCCTATGAACAGATGCCACTACTTGTGAATGTTTGCATTTGCTGGTTAATTCCAGGTACTATCACAAGACAAGCACACCCGTCAACGTTTTGGTCAACACGTCACTGTATGATCCCTTGAGAAAAGATTGTGATTCCTGGCCATTATCTGAAAGTGTTTTAAGTATTTTATGACACCACTTGGTAAGTGAGTCATGAGACAGGGTCAAGTAAGACCAAGGAAGAACTAAAGGACTGAGCCCCACAATGCAAGTGTCCAGGACCCAGCAGGGTGGACATGGCATAAGCAATGGAGGTGAGGGGCACTTGCGCTGGTGCCAGCTCTAGTTGAGACTTTCATGGTGGTTTCTGTGCATGGACATCAACAGGGGTCACTCAATATCCTCAGGAATCCCGTCACCTGGCAGACTCAGTGCAGGTGAGTGGTACGGGACACAAAGCAAAGTGTCCAAGAGCTTTGTTTTTGCCTAGTTCTCTCACAGTCCAAAGACTTGCAGGCCAAGGAGAAAAGGGCCAGTATTTCAGCCCAAGAGATGCCAAGTCTGTAAAGCATTTTATTATACAGTCTAATTTACAAATGAGTTGTCCTTGATGACCACTGAAATAGTGAGGAGGAGGAATGTGCAAGAATATTTGTCATGAGATTGGAGTCCTACCCAACACTATTAGAAAACAAAGTCACAAAAAGTACTACTTTTGTAATTAAAACCATCACAAATTTCCCAACCAAAAGAAAAATTTGATAGAAAGTTGAGATAAATCTTTGTTGACTATAAAATAGGGAACCCCAACCCTCTAAACAAGAATATTAAGTTACATGAATCAGAAGATGATAGGCCATGAACTTATAAATATATCTCTATTTGAACAACAATCTAGCTTTTCAAGTTTTGAAATGAATTATGTCAGAGTCCAGGAAATAATCTCTAAACACTTGTCAGTTGTACTTCAGACTCCTTTCAGTGGAAATTAACTCTTCAGCAATATGGGAAATGAAATGAGTGCTTCCCCCCTCCTCAAACTCTTAAATCAATGTTTGCATGTGCTAACTACTATGAATACTGCGTATACTTAGGAGCTAACACATTTTCTTTCCATAAGCTAGCTCCATGCCAAGTTAAATAATGTTTTCTGGGGAACACACAAGCACATCAAGAAACTCGTTTTCGTGATTGAATATTTAATGGCATTAAGTAAAACCCTTGTGTATTTCTCTCCACAACAAGTGTGCTCTTACATCCTTATACAAGCAGACATAATCAGGGGACCACATCTCCCTCTCTCCTGAGCAGGGTGTGGCTGGCCTTCTTCCCTAATTCTTCCTTTGCTATGCTTTGGGTAATTAAACAACCATGTTTCTGAAATATATTGCCTCTCTAATGCGACTGATATTAATGCTTTAATTAGATTAGAAACAGTCTTTCAGCCTGGTAAACATTCTGTCCTTGTACAATAACTCTGTGTTGTTTTCTCTCATTACTTGCATATGGATTTCACAGTTCAATACTCAAAGGCAATCTTATGTTCCTTTTTGCAGATCATGGAGGCCTGAAGATACTTTAGGATTGAACTTTAGGAAGAAAGAAAAAACAAGAGTGGCGTGCAGAGTGTCGTTGTCCATGGTGCTGACCGTTCTCCAGATTGGGGCGTGACAGTCTCCCAGGAAATTTGGAACAGTTAAATAGAAGGTAAAGTCAAGGAGAAAAGGAAGAAAGACCATGTGTGTGTCAAGGGGAAGAGGGGTGTGCGGGAGGCTTCTCAGAGTCTCTGAGAGACTGACATATTTCCAGGGAGACATATTTTCATTTAATTTTCACTTATAAAGAAATGATGATAATGCCAAAGATAAAACAACTTCCATGGAGATTTCTATAGGACTCTGTGCTGGGCACAGTAGATTAAACACTTTATTTCTACCATTATAAGGTCCTTATTCCCACTTATTCCTATGGATGTATGAGGAAACTGAGGTTTGGAGAAGTTAAATAATTTTCTATAAGTCACACAGTTAACTGCAAAGCTGGGACTCAGTCTTAAGGTATCTTATTCCAAACATTTTCTATTACCACATAAAAATCACACCCCCTATCATCCCCTAGCACAAGAGGATACTTTCTACTTTCCCTCGATGATTCTGGACTTTTGCTGATATTATCTTCTGATAAATTTCTGATTTTCCTTTATTTTTATTTGTCATTCACAGAAATTTTCCCCACGTAAATTACTAACCATTTTCTTCCAGAAATGAAACCACTAAAACTTGACCACATATTTCCCTGACCAGTCAAAGGGATTTCATGTGTAACTATCCACTTACCCATCATTTCTGCAGGAATCAGGTTTAAGCAACCCTTTCAGAGTACTTCTATGCTCAAGAAGCCTTGGAAGTTTCTCCAAACAAGATGTAATGAAATTTATGATTTTTTTCTAAGCTTCTATGTTAAATAAAGCAAATCCAGCTCCATGGCACATGGAACACAGTCCTGCCCTATTCTTACATAAAGGCTGTCCCATGCATATCTGATCCTACATTCTTTCTGGTTAATGGAATATAGAGACCTATCTTTTAAAAAATAAATCACCAACAGGATACTCATAGGCATTTGGTTCACAGTATAATTAGAAAAGAATGACCATGATGTTAGATAAACTTTGGTTTGAATCCCAACTTTGCCACTAGCTGGTTTTATGGTCTTATACAATGACTAACCTCTATAAATTTTACTTTCTTCATCTTTAAAAGATAGCAATGGCTACCTGTGTTTATCTCCTAATGAAAAATAACAGAAAAGTCCTCAGTTTGCCTCATAAAGCTTAGAAAAATGGGGTAGGGAGAAGCATCTTTCTATAGGAGGCCAAAGATAATTGGAGATCCTAGAGCTTCTTGAAGACCAGAATGGGAAGGTCAGTCCTGGCACTGGGGGGTCTTTGGTTCTTCCCAGAGCAAAAGCTCATGTCTCTTCACTCCTGGGGGAATGATAACTTGTCTCAGCTACATTTGGTCTCTACTTGCCTACATATCATATCTGCCTTTCCTTCCCTGCTGATTCTCTGAATTTTCCAGTGTAAACTCCTGAGAAAGAATCTGATCAGCATAGCTACTGACCATGACTTCCACTATCATCAGGGGAAAAGGAAGTCTGGCTCAGAATGTAATCCACCTTGTTCAAGGAGCAAGTTAGGATCAATTTCTTCATCAGGAAACTTGAGTGTGTAGGAATCATAACCTGTTTTCCAAGTGTACCAGAGGATAGGCTATTATTATGGGGCACATAAAAGGCCTGTCTTGGGTAGGTGCTCTATGAAAGATAATTTTTACTATTTTGAGGGGACTGACAGTTGAATTCCAGGTCTCAAAATCAAATAAATAATGTGACTGATAACTAATGCTTAATTGAATACATGCTATATGCCATAGTACTACACTCACATCTCACTTCATTTTCACAAAAGGTAGAGAATATTATTATTATTCCTTTCTAGGACAGACAATGCAGGCTCAGAAGATTTATATAACCTACTTAGGGACACAAAGTTAATGATATTGAAGTCATAACTCTTTGATTGGAGGCCCTATATCTATGAATACTGCCTGGAAGAAATGAGAAAAGTGGTCTAAAGTACGAGCTCAAGTTTGAGATCTCTGGCCTTGCACAGGTCACTTAAACTCTCTCCGGGAAAAAAAAAGAGTCTCTCTCAGTGATAAAGGAAACTGGATTTAGAATGAGAAAAACTGACTTCCAGTCTAGACAGGTCCCACTACTGCCTGGGTATGTGGCTTGCCCAAACCTCAAAATTTACAAGCCTCGGGTTCGTGAGCTATAGACTGACAACAACATGCCACGTTTTATCAGTCTTACTATTTGCTATGAAAATCAGAATCTAAATGAAATACCACATGGTGAAAATTGCCTAGTAAACATTTAAGCATTATGTGAATATGAGTTATTAACATTAAAAGTCCATTAGAACTAACAGGTTATCATTTGAAATTCTGCAGCAGTATTATATTTAGTGATATTTCTCAGCTAACTTTAAATTATTCATTCTGTCTCATATAAACCTATTGACTGCCTACCATAGCTGGGGTTTGTGATAAGAATAGGAACATAAAGATGAATAAAGTAAGGTCTCTATTCCTAAAATATTCACAGTATAGAGAGAAAGGGAGGCAGTAAATAGGCAAGTTCTGAAAATGCCACATTGGCATAGAAAGAGAGAAAGGTAGGAACACAGATGGGGCAGGTAGGTCTGCCTGGGGGTGATATGGGAAAGCTTCATATAGTCAAAGTGACATCTCAGCAGACTGGATAACAAATGAAAAAGACAGAAGACAATGGCAGTGGAGGAGCTTCTCCCAGATGCTCTCTGGTGTCCATTCTTCTTCTCTCCCTTCTAGTGATGGAACCTCCTGGGTTGTAGCTGGAAACTTGGCTGCCCAGCAGAATACAAACTTCCCCTCCTCCCTCCATCTACGAATGACCATGTGCCAATGAGATGTGAGCTCCAGGGGTGAGCACAATGTCCAGGTCATCCCCTTAATATCAAAACCACCTGACCTGGCCTGTGGGTATTCATCTCCAACCCACAGCAAGGTCAGGGAGATAGTAGAGCAATGAGGAGGAAGAGTTCTGGGATCTGAGGTCCTTGTGTAGAGCTGCCCCTCTAGCTCAGGACCACTCACCTCTGTTTTACGAGAGGAAAATATATAAATTTCTACTTTGTTTAACAGAAATTGTTTTAGTCTTTTCTTTCCTCAGTTACTTAATATATCTCTCAACTGATGCATCCTAGTAGGGGGAATGATATGTGGGAAGGCCCAAAGTTGGGAAGGCATAAGTCAGCTCTGCTGAGGGAGTGATGAAAAACTTAGTTTTGTAGCCACATTGAGACTCACGTGTATGTGTCCCTGCGAGGGTATGAGATGAAGCAGGCAAGGTGCTCTGGGACTCAGTGTTAAGGACAATTGTCTGTCAAGAATGAGATCTTAAACCTAGTCCCTTGGGCCTCTAGGAGCCCCAAAGTGGTGTGAGAAATCCTAAAGCATTTTCCCTTTTTTATTTCAGATTAATGTGGGGCTGCAAATGCCTTCCCTTGGCAAGCCAACACTAGAGAGAGGGCAGCATGCTAAAATCGGGAGAGGAAGAGAGGAAAGCCCAGGGAAAGAGAAGAGGGAAGAGAAGAGGTAGAAAGGGAGGGATAAAAGTATTTTTTATAATCAAAAAACATGGTTTACCAACCCTTAGGTATATTAACTTGGGTTATTTGAAACCTTAATTTTTTAAAAGACTTTACATGGAAACAGTAACTTGTTTTGCAGAATTAGTTGAGGACACAACAAAAAATAGAACTTGATAGAGGGGTGTGGCTCTTGTGATGGTGGGGCTTGTGGTGGAGACGAAGTTGGCAGTGATGGTCAAGGTATCAATTGTGAAACTAGAGGTAGCAACAGAAGTTGAAGAGTCTATGTGAGTGGAAGATATGTATGATGGTGGTGACGGTGAGAGGGAAAATAATACACAGATGGATGCATAGATCATAGAAAAATAGATGATTAAATACATAGATAATATTTGTCAAATGATTTTTTTATCAGAAAACAAAACAAAACAACATAATGAAATAACTAATTCCTGAATGTACCTAAAGAACAAACAAGCCAGCAGCCTTCAGACACCATCTTTAGTGATGGAATTCTAGCCTGAGCCTCTTCTTCAAAGGTCTTCCACAAACAGTATTGGAGAGGGAGAAGAAATTTCCACAGGGATGATTGAACCTTCTCTGATATCATGAGAAGGTCTTGGGGAGGGGGTGGAATGGCCTTTTATCAGGGTCCTAAGACTACCCCCAAATTTAGTGATTGGCTAGAAAGATTCACAAGACTTCCATACTACTATACTTATAACTAAGATTTATCAAGGGATACAAAGTAAAATTGGCAAAAGGAAAACGCACACAGGGTAAAGTCCAGGGGAAAACAGACTCAAGATTTAAGGACCTTTTCTCCTGCTTAATTTCTCCAGGAACAGGTTGTGATAATATATATAAATGTTGTCTACCAGGGGAGCTCATTAGAGACTCAGCATCCAAGGATTTCATTGAGGGCTGGCTGTGCCTATCATGCCTATCGTCCCAAAATTCCCAACTTCCAGAAAGAAAGCAGATGTTCAGCATTAACTATATTGTTTGTACGAATCAAAGACTCATTCTTATCCTTTATGGAAAGTTTTATATCAATGTAAGGAACTATTTATTAGCTGTGTTTCAAGATGACAGTCAAGGGCCAACTTTGTAGGCTAAGGATAACAAGCTCATCTTTTCTTCACAGGCCTCCATTCAGGAGAGGAGCTGAGAGTTCTGACTGAGAACCATCAATCCCCTGGACTTAGAAGACTTGCCTGGAGAACTTCACAAGCTCTTTGTGAGCAAAAGTGAACTTGCAGCAGCACTGTCCTTATCCTCCTTGAGTTAGCGGATCATTACACAGCCCTGGGGATCTGCTTCCAGCTGCATCACAAGAAGATGTGTCACAAAAGGGGTGTCTGTAAAAGGATGAAGCATGAAGCCTCTAGCAAAAACCAATCTAATTACCTGAACATTTCACCTCATAAAAGTAATATCTGCAAATCCAATCTGGTTTTGTCATTGATTCATATTTGAATTGCAGAATTTTCTGTGGTGAAATAAAGCTGGTCTAAAAATTTTAGATCAAAATCTAGTCTTATGACATATTATTTAGTTGACTTTAGAGGAGTCACTCTGAGGCTTGGAATGTTATTTAGTTTATTTGGGGAGTGACTTTCAAGCCACAGGCTCAGGTCATCAAAGGTTTCAGATCTTGTTAGGTTCTTAGCATCACTTCGTATGACTGCCCTCTCTTATGTCATTGTTGCATTTGTCCCTGAGCTCTTATTTCTTCTCATTCCCGCTCTGTCCAACAGCAACTCCACATATAAATGTGATTGTTAACTGTCTGCAATAAATCCATATCTAAACTTCCTCATCTAGAAGATGGATATCATAATACCTGACTTAGTATTCTCATTATGTTTTGTAAAGGTAAAGAAAATGAAGCTTAAAAACACTCATCAGAAGCTTCATGTAATTATCAGGTTTCTTCTTATTAATTGTGGTTGCTCTTCCCCTGAAAACAGCTGCTAATATTTTTGTTTTAGTTTTAAATTTTTTATTTTATTATTTTTTAATTATTTTTTATTAAATCATAACTTTGTACATTGATGGATTTATGTGGTTCAGGATACTCCTTTTATATACAATGTGAAATGTTTATATTGAACTAAGTAACACATCCATCACAATTATATTCATTTCTTAATAGTTTTGAAATGCACCATTGCATCATGCACATTAGGTGAGGTCCCCCCAAATACTCTCCATCCTTCCACATCCCCCCTCCCTTCTTCCCTTCTCTGTCTTCCCTTCTACTTTCTGGACTATAGCTGTGTTTTGCCATTCATATGAGTGTGTAGGTAGTTATATATTGATTTCATAATAGTATTGAGTACATTGGATACTTTTTTGTTCCATTGTTGAGATACTTTACTAAGAAGAATATGTTCCAGCTCCATCCAGGTAAACATAAGAGATGTGAAGTCTCCATCCTTTTTATAGCTGCATAGTATTCCAGGGTGTACATATATCACAATTTTTTAATCCATTCATAGGTTAATGGGCACTTGGGCTATTTACATGTCTTGGCTATTATGAATTTGGTTGCAATAAGCATTCTGGTGAAAATCTCTTTGTTGTAAAATAATTTTTGATCATCTAGGTACCTAGTAGAGGAATGGTAGGATCAAACAGTAGGTCTACTTTTAGTGCCTTGAGTGTTCTCCAAACTTCTTCCCAAAAAGATTGTATTAGCTTGCATTCCCACTAGCAGTGTAGAAATGTTCCATTCTCACCACATCCACACCAACATCTGTAGTTCTGGGATTTTGTGATATGGGCTAATCATATTGGAATTAGATATCTCAAAGTAGTTTTGATTTGATTTTCTCTGATGATAAAGATGATGAGCATTTTTTCATGTGTTTGTGGGCCATGCAACTGTCTTCATCAGAGAAGTTTCTGTTCAAGTCTCTTGCCCACTAAGAAATGGGGTTATTTGTTCTTATCAATTACTTAGAGTTCTCTGTGAATTCTAGTTACCAGACCTTTGTCGGAAGCATAACCTGCAAAAATATTCTCCCATTCTGAAGGTTGTCTGTTTGCTTTACTTACTGTGCTCTTGACTGTGCAAAAGCCTTTTAGTTTGATCAGATCCCAGTAATGTATTTTTGGTGTTGCTTCAATTGCTGAGGGGGGGAGGGTTCCTCTTCATAAAATATTCCCCCAGGCTAATTTCTTCAAGTTTTCTCCCTGCCCTCTCTTCTAATATTTTTATAGTTTCATGTCTTAAGTTTAAATCTTTTATTCAGTGAGAATGAATTTTTGTTAATAGTGAAAGGTGAGGGTCCAATTTCAGTCTTCTACAAGTCACCAGCTAGTTCACCCAGCACCATTTGTTAAATAGGGCATCTTTCCCCCACTGAATATTTTTGATAGGCTTGTAGAAGAGTAAATGACGATAAGTGGCTGGGTTCATCTCTTGGTTCTATATTCTGTTCCATAAATCTATCTACCTGTTTTTGTTCCAGTACCATGCTATTTCGATCACTATAGATTTATAATATAGTCTGAAGTCTGGTAACATACCTCCTGATTTGTTTTTATTCCTGAGTAATGTATTTGCTATTTGAGGTTTTTTCTGATTCCATATAAAATGAAGTACTATTTTTTCCAGTTCTTTAAAGAATGAAAATGGTGCTTTAATAGGGATTTCATTAAATCTGTAGATTTCTTTGGGTAGTATGGACATTTTAACAATGTTAATTCTTCCCAGCCATGAGCATATATGTTTTTCCATTTGTTAACAACTTTAGCTTTTTATTTTCTCAGAGTTTCATAGTTCTCTTTATAGAGAACTTTCACGTCCTTTATTAGGTAAATTCCCAGATATTAAATCTTCTTTGGCACCACTGTAAAAGGAATAGAGTCCTTGACAATATTTTCAGCTTGACTATTGTTGGCATATATAAAAGCTACTAATTTTTAGATATTGATTTTGTAGCCAGGGAGACTGCTATATTCCTTGATCACTACTAAGAGCTTTGAAGTTGAGTTTCTGGGATATTCCAGGTATAGGATTGTATCATCAGTGAAGAGTGAGAGTTTGATCTCCTCTGATCCTATTTGGATACCCTTGATAGTCTTCTCTTGCCTGATTTCTATGGCTAAGTGGTTTTAATTTTTAATCATGTCTTTCATTCATCCTGGTCTGACACAAATATTAAACCCAAAATGTTGGATTCTTATGTTCTGTGCATTGAATTATGTTGCCCCAGAGAAGAATTGTGCAAATCCTAACCCTGGCACCCATAAATGTCACCCTGTTTGGAAATAGGGTTTTTTGCAAATGTAATCAAGTTAATTTGGTGGGTTTTGCAAATGTAATCAAGTTAATTGGGGGGGGTGGTATATTAGATTAGAGTGTTTCCCAAAACTCCAATGACTGGAGTTCTTCATAGAAGGGAATTGTACACAGATACCCACAGAAGACACATGGAAATGAGGCCAGGTGATAACAGAGGCAGAGACATGATGCGTGTCCAAGCTGAAGGCAGCAGAATTGTCAACGAATAACAATGCTAAGAAAAGGCAAGGAAGGATCTTTGCCTAGAAACTTGGGAAAGATCATAGCTCACCCAAAATTTTAACTTTGGATATCTAGCCTCCAAAACTATAAAAGAAAAACCTCTGTTATGTTGAGCCACTCATTCTGTACTAATTTGGTACTGTATTCCTAGGAAATGAATTCATCACCCAGGCCCCAGCACTGTGCCAGTTAGTGATGTCAGTCAAATTATGTCATCAAGCCCAGGCACAAATATTGCAGTTGAGATAGAACATGGATTAGTCTTGAGTCAATGGGATATGGAAATAATATGAGGGTCACTACAAAAGTATCGAGACAATGTGATGAATCATTATTTCATTTCCAAGAAACACAGTCATCAGCATCCTTTCTGCTTCACTTGTACAAGTTTTGCTCAGCTTATTAGTGTTGCTGGGAGGGCTTCATTTATTTCTATCCATGCAGATTTTACATTTCTTTATTTTTGTATATCTCAAAACTTTCATAATGACCCAGGTATAGTAGAGCTGGAACCATTTTTAAGAACAGTCAAAAGAAGAATATGCTCTAGAGTTCCCGGAAGAATGTAGTTTCAATGTCTCACTTTTGAGTTTCACAAATGAGAAAACCTGGGCTGTGGGTAATGAAATTCCTCAGCTCTAGTCACACAGTAAGTCAGAGTTAGTGGCAGAGCCAGAGGAGAGCTGACCTTCTAAGCTGGGCTCTCTTCATCACATGCAGGATGCCCTTTTCCATTTAGCCCTAACATAAAAAATATGCAAAGACTGGGGAGGGCAAAACAACCTGCTATGTATTGGAAAAAGGGGGCCTGTGGCCAGGGGCATGAGATAAAGGTCTTTGTATGAGCAATAAGTCATCCCCCAGCATCGTGTCAGAAATAAAAGGAGAGAGGCTTTTTCAGTGTTCTCACTGGTTGGTTCACTGTGGTTTAAGAGCAGACCCTGCTGTCCCATTAATTTTAACACCAACTCAGTTTGAAGGGATTTATGACCAAGCAGTACAAAGAGTGATTTGAGTTACAGCTTGGCCCAGTCATGTTCAGGAGGCAAGGGCAGAATGTTTCATTTTCCAGACTGCTGACTTCCTTTTGAACGCTCTTACCCTGAAAACATAAATAAAGGTAAGACATTGAAAAATGATTCTCATAGTTTCCTGGTGGTTGAACCCTGTTTGGAATCAAAAGAATAAAAACTGAACAATTTGAGAAAATAACCTGAGAAAGAGTACACGGGGTCAAGGAAAGAGCTCTGGTCCAGGGGACTAGGAATCGTGCTCTGCCTGAAACCTGCTAAGGTGTTCTGGAAGTCACTTCCCCAAATCGGGCCCTTGTTTCCCAATTAATAAAACAAAAGCAGCATAGCACAGCAGGCTCCCACGAGGGCTCTGGTTCCAAGAGTGCTTCTGAGTTCAAATACTGACGTCAATCCCTATCAGCTCTGTGACATTTGTAAAATAATTCAACCTCCTCATGCCTCAGTTTTCCCATCTTTAACACGGGAATAGTAATAAAATCTACTCCGTGAAGTTGATTTGAGAGTTAAAGAAATTAGCATGTGTGATGTGCTTAGAACAGTTCCTAGCCTGGTGCAAATACCCTATGTGTGTGTTTGATGAAATGAGGGTCACAAGCAAGATGCTTTTCAATCATTTATTTTCTCTGCTTCCACACTCAAAGTTGCCTTCAGACTAAAGGCATAGGGAAGAAAGGGAAGTGAGAGCACAGGGAGACTCAAGGTCAGAGATGTTGGGAGAGCTGCATAACTGAAGAAACACAGCATTACTAATTTTCAGTTAAAAAGCATGTAAGCTGATCCAAACTTTGCCAAGGAAATACTGGTGTGGTTCTAAGCACATTTCCGTGTCTAATAAACTAGGAACGATGGAATAACTATATTCAAGCTTGCTTCTAACACTTGAGTTATATAATTCTTAATACATTGCTGATAGATCTCCACTTACCTGATAACATGAATAGTTTCTGCATAAAATTGCTGGTCAACAACAATGTATTAAGATGTGAGAGGTTCTGAATGGTTCTATATTATAAGCAGCTGAGAGGTGAGGAGGGGAGAAAGCATAAAATAGGTCTGGGACACTGGAGGGACAGCAACCTCATCCATTAGTGAAAGGCATCCCAGTGCAGATACTGACCACTCAGGTAACTCAGTCTCCAGCTCTTCAGAAGAAGCAAACAGGGTCATGGAAATAGGGACACACGATGACCTGAGATTCTTCCAACACCCTATCTTCAAGGGATATGAATTTTAAACTCTATGTCCTTGCTCTTCTGTTTAAGAACGGTGGGGTTTTTTGGGACAAACAATGTATTTGATTGTAGGTTTCATCTGATCACAACCGTTATTTGTTTAGTGGTGAGGCAGTGGGCTCTAGAGAAGTGGCTTTAAGCTTAACCAGATCGGTGTTCTAATTCCAAAAGTACACTGAGGAAGCTGTTCAACCTCTCCATTTGCTAATCTGCAAAAAAATACCCCCAGGTCATATGTACATTGTGAGGATTAAATGAAATGAAAGCACTTAGCGCAGTGCCCAGAACATATAAGTGACAATAAATTATACCTCTCATTATTTTTCAGGCAATATCCCAGAGACCTTATAAATGCCTCCGGTTCACCTCCTTATTTCATACAGAACAATGACTGATTATCCTCTGTTATATGATTTAACCTCTTCAGAAATTTCAAATTATAAATCTAGAAACTTATGTCCCTTACAGTCAAACCAGTATTTCTCTTTTACAAAAGAAATCCCACTGTTTTAATCCAAGGTCTTTTGTTATTCTTGAGTCCAGCAAGAACAGAAAGATCTTGGGGTTTTCCTGTATCTTGGTGTCCTTGAAGGCAAAGACCATGGCCCCTCTAGGTCAGCCCTTCCTTAAGATAAAGGTCCAAATTCTATGAAAAAGAATGGTCCAATCTCTTATGATGAAAGTTTCTGATTATGTAGCAAGAAAAGGAAATTACTATAGAATTATTAGCTATAGTATTTCACCCTAGAAATTTATACCAAAGAAGAAGTGGAAAATATTTGAATATAGTACAAAGATTTCCCTATTACCCTATTCCATATTAGTGGAAACTTGGAAATGATTCAAATGCCCAGCAATAATATAATCAATGCAGCTACGTAGTCATCAATAGTCAAGTCAACTGCAACAGAGTCAACTCTAAATTCTTCAATGTTTCCACTGCTGCCAGCCCAACTCATGTATTTTTCAACCATTCTTTCCATTACCACTTTGGAATTTTCAACCATTCTTTCCATTACCACTATTCCATCCTTGCTACATGGGAGGTACTGTGTTAGACCTTGGAAATATAATAGTAAATAACATATTATGGTCCTGGCACTTAAGATCTTAGTTTCTAACAAAGTAGCTAGGAAAATAATAAAGTATGGAATTAGGATAAGGCATGAAAAGTAAGTCATGACAAGTGGGTGGCTATGAGGTTTTAACCTTGGCAATTTAGCTAACTGTCATGATGCTGTTGCTTCCTCACTTGTGGTTAAATGGGAAGGGAGAGAAGGGGGTTCAACTCTGGGCAACTTGACCCCTTCAGGGTCTTCATGCCTAATCACTATGCTCACCACTGCACAGGCTTTATTTAGATGCCTATGAAACCACATCTGGAAATGTGTATTCAGCAACTGGAGCTAAAACCACACACTTAGTAGTTGGGGGATGAAGACAGCCGGTCTGATAACAAATTCCAATAAAGATATTACAAGAAAAGAAAACAACTGACTAATATCTCTCATGAACATAGATACAAAAAGTCTTCAAACAAAATACTAGAAAATAAAATCCAACAATATATAAAAGGAATTATACCCTATGACCAAGTAGGATATATTCTAGATATGCAAGACTGGTTCAACATTCAAAAGTCACTTAATGTAATCCGTCACATCAACAAGCAAAATTTAAAAAGATCTATGTAATTATATCAATAGATTATGGAGTTAGAAATCCCCACATGTGTGTCTCATGTACATCTCATTTGAGTAAGCCACTAATGGGTTAAATTGGCTTTTGCCTTCACAGAAAAAGCAACAGGTTTGGGCACCCTGAAGCAAACACAAACACTGTTTTCTGGTCATCCAGGAACAAATACTTTGAAGCTTTTGCAGCCATTGTCTCCAAGGAGTTTCTTGCCTGGAGACATGGTCCAGAGGTTAACAAAATGTTTTACATTTTGTCTTAAGCCTAAAGACCTCTGTACTGTGGAGAAACAAAGTAATAGACCCATTTAAGGTTAACTAGTTGAGTACATGAGGAAATAGTTCCCCTATAGCTCTGACTCTCTTATTTTTATGTAGATTTTTTAAGACCTAAAGTAAAAGAGTATTGTGCTGTTTTCCCTGCCACTTAAGTTGAATGACTATTGTAAATCATAGATTAAGTGTGCATGTGACTGCAAAAGTATATAAGGTAGTCAGAAATAAAGTTAACTTGCTACACGCCACCTGGAGAGTGTGTAGTCTGTTTCTTGCATCCCCTAATAATTATAGGTACGAGATCTGCACCTGGGGCAAAGCTACTGTCCCTCCCGTCTCCATTCACACAACAGTAAATATAGAAAAATCATTTGACAGAATCCAACACCCATTCATAAGAAAAATTGGTGGCAAATTAGGAATAAATGTAAACTTGGCTAAACTTGATAATGAACATCTGTAAAAATGTCTACAGCTAGTATCGTATTTAAGGGTAAGAGAGGCTTTCCACTGATGTTGGTATGAAGGCAAAGATGACTCTTTTCATCACTTCTAATAAACATCATACTGGAAATCCTGACTAACATAGTAAGAAAATAAAATAAAAGATATACAGGTTAGGAAAAAAGAAATAAAATTATCTTTGTGCATAGACGATTTGATTGATCATAGATGATCAAGGTTGTGAATGTATGGTTGATATACAAAACCAATTGTTTTCCTAAATACCATCAATGAACAAGTGGTAGTTTGTAATTTAAAACATAATATTATTCACGTTAGCATCAAAAAATGAAATACTTATATATCTACCTAAATGTGTATAGGAACTTTATCAGGAAAACCACAATCTAAACAAATAGAGAGCTATTATTCCATGTTCGTGGATAGGGAGGCTCAATACTTTTTTTTTTTTTTGTCTCTCATTTCCTTTTTATTCTTTTTTTAAATTAAATCATAACTGTGTACATTAATGCATTTATGGGGACAAAAAATCATTTTATAATAAAGATATTTGTACCAGAATATTTATTGTAGCCCAATTCATAATTTCCAAGTCAAGGAAGGCTCAATACAAGCCCAAGTGCCCATCAACCCACAAATGGATTAACAAATTGTGGTACACGTATACCATGGAATACTATGCAGCCTTAAAGAAAGATGGAGATTTTACCTCTTTTGTGTTTACATGGATGGAGCTGGAACACATTCTTCTTAGCAAAGTATCTCAAGAATGGAAGAAAAAGAAAGTATCCAGTGTACTCAGCCCTACTATGAAGCTAATCTATAGCTTTCATATGAAGGCTAAAACCCAGTTATAGCACAAGAAATGGGGAAAGGGGCAAGGGCGGGGTGGGGTGGGGGGGAGGATGGTTAGAGGGAGGGTGATTGGTGGGATCACACCTAAGGTGCATCTTAGAAGGGTACAGGTAAAAATTACTAAATGTAGAATATAAATGTTTTCATATAGTGATTAAAAGCCCATGAAGGCTATGTTAAATCGTTCAATGAAAATATTTCAGAATGTATATAAAGTCAGCACATTGTGCCCCATGATTGCACCAATGTACACAATTATAATTTAATAAAAAATTAAAAAAAAATAAAAGGCAGCAACTATCAGGTGAAAAGGCCATCCAGTC